>CAUYPK010069978.1:0-73590 GCA_963574355.1 Loris lydekkerianus
CATGGATGGAGCTGGAACATATTCTTCTTAGTAAAGTATCTCAAGAATGGAAGAAAAAGTATCCAATGTACTCAGCCCTACTGTGAAACTAATTTATGGCTTTCACATGAAAGCTATAACCCAGTTACAACCTAAGAATAGGGGGAAGGGGGAAAAGAGGGAAAGGGAAGGAGGGAGGGAGGGGGGAGGGGGGCAGAGGGAGGAGGATTGGTGGGATTACACCTGCGGTGCATCTTACAAGGGCATATGTGAAACTTAGTAAATGTGGAATATAAATGTCTTAGCAAAATAACTTAGAAAATGCCAGGAAGACTATGCTAACCAGTATGATGAAAATGTGTCAAATGGTCTATGAAACTAGTGTATGGTGCCCCATGACCACATTTATGTACACAGCGATTTAATAAAAATAAATAAATAAATAAATAAAACCCAAAAAATGAAAGACAGCAGTTGAATACTTATATATACACATATACATATATGTACATATAAATATTCAATTGAATACATACATTTGATTATATATAAGTAATACATATACTATGTTCAGATATATATCCCATTGAATATAATATTCTCTCTATATACATATACATGCAAACCTATGAGAGAGGAAGAGACACATAGGAGCAGACATTCCTACTTCTCTTGCTCCACTTTGTTTTCTCTATTTCTTACCTCTCTGGCTAAGGCGCTAGGGAGGGTTCCACTATACTTAGGTCCACTGTGACCCACCTGCCTCCAATAGACTCCATTTTGACCCAGTTCCTGAGCCAACTATGAAAGGAAAGTAGAAAAGCCACAACCTCCTTGCTACCAATAGAAGCATCTTGGAATTGAGGTCGCAGGACCCAGGTAATGGGTTCCATTGCCCAGCCTCATCCACTTGGCAACTCCAGTGGCACAGCAAATCTCTGTGACTTCCTAGGAAAACTGGAACTGGGAGCAGGGGCAGAGGTATCACGAGAAATCCTGGATCTCTGTGACGTACCTGAGCTACGTGGTCCTCCACTCAGTTATTGTTGGGGCCGTTACTTTTCTGTGGCCAGAGCATCTTCCTCTAGATGGGGGTTCGTTTATTCCTATAAGTATCACGCTAGACTGAGTTAATGATGGGGCAGGAGTAGAGGACTCAGAGGCAGGCCTTAAATTGGTATGAGGGGAAGTGTCCTTCTCTCCCTGAGGCCTGCAGTGGTGTTGGCCTAACTCTGAGATTGGCAGGACTTTGGACCTCTTCTTTTAGGGGCCTCGCCAGGCACCTGGAGGACGACTCAGGATGTAAGCTGTGTAGGTCAATTTCTCTCTGAGCTTTCTCCTCCTCTATCCCTTCACAACTTGCAGCAAACTCTCACAAAGGCACAGGCTGGTGTCCACCCTGTGGTGGGGAATTAGTGAAGGGACCTATCCCAAGTTGGTGACAGGGAAGACAAGGGACAGCAAAACCTTCTACCCTGCGGCCACCATGGTATCAATAGCAATAGTATCGATAGCAGCAGAGGAGAACCAGGCCCAGAAGAATCAACATTCTCCCAGGCACTGCAAAGAGCAGCAGCAGTGTTGAGTGACAAGAAGAGGACGGCAGGGCAGAGGGGACCTGTAGCCACCCCAGAATCGCTGGTGAAAATTTTAAAAGGGATGATTTGGAGAACCAAAGTTATGATATCAACGCTAGTGGGTTACCATAATAACACCAACTGCTGTTTATTTTCTACAAATGCTTTTCATAAACTATTCCACTTAATCATCCCCACGACCTCACAAGCTGAATATTTCCAGTGCTATCTCACAAAAGAGGAAACCAGAACTGAGGCTCAGAGACAGTGAAAGGCTAGTGAATGGCCCTTGAGGCTTTGACCCACACTGTGACTCTGAAGCCACCGCACTTTGTACCCCATCAAACTACCTCACCTTGCCACCTCCCTGCTCAGCTGGCTCAGGAGGTCATGCAAGGACAGAGATATGCTCTCCTATGTGACAGTAAATGAGAAGTTGCAAAGGGAATGGGGTAAGCTCAGATACCACTCTCCATCTCCTGACTCTTAAAGTAAGTGGCCAGTGGTCACTTTTACATTTCCACTGTGTTTGGGTAACTATGGGCATAAATAAAAATATAGTCTCTTGCTATTTATTTTTGGCATAGGATTAAATTTAAGGTAAAGAATGGATTTGATGGGCCAGGGCCAATGGCTCATGCCTGTAATCCAGCATTCTGGGAGGCCGAGGTGAGTGGATCACTTGAGCTCATGAGTTTAAGACCAGCCTGAGCAAGAGTGAGACCCAGTTCCTACTAAAAAATGAAAAACTGAGACAGGAGGATTGCTTGAGCCCAAGAGTATGAGGTTACCCTGAGCTGTGATGCCATGGCACTCAACCTAGAGTGACAAAGTGAGACTCTGTTTCAAAAAAAAAAAGAATGGATTTGACTCCAAATCCAAAGTTTCTCCAATCTGATCCCAAATGCTTTTCTCTCTATATTCCTTGCTTAGACGCCTAGCCTCAGTGTAATCTGAGCAACCACTATATTGCTCTATTTTGTCCTTTCCCTTGCTTGTCCTTGTTATCACAGCCCTTGCATAGTTCCTGCTCAAAGTAAGTATCAGTTACCGGAAGACATTAACGTGCACTGAGGCTTCCTTCAGCAACAAGGAAAATATTATGGTCGTGTTTGGTACAAGGAAGCCTCTAATTCAGAAACATGATGTTTAAACATCCTTTAAAAATGGACTTTGAAAAGCTTTTCTTTGAGAAAAAAAAAAAACACTTAAATACAGGTTTTAAAGTATGTTCACATCAGATTCAATATATATAATTATTTTCTCATAAATGAACCCTTTCATTTTACATTTATTTCTGAGCTATTTGTGTCACTTTATTTGTAATTACTTCATTGGATTTTACTGGAGAGATAGACCCCATTGTAAGACACTTGCAGCAAGCATAAGGGATATTTAACTACAATAAAATTGTGACGATAGTCTACACCCACGGAAAAGCTGTTAGAATGGGAAGGAAAGCACTTCAGTGACCCAAGTTGCAATCCTGTGCTATGCACTTGGAGCAGAATATGGTCCAGTCCTTCCTCTTCGTACAGTAGGTTTTGCAAGGTTTAAATTCACATAGTGGACTGGGTTCGGTGGCTCACATCTGTAATCCTAGCACTCTGGGAGACTGAGGCAGGTACATGGCTTGAGCTCATGAGTTCAAGACCAGCCTAAGCAAGAGTAAGACCCCATCTCTCAAATACTAGCTGGGCATTGTGGTGGGCGCCTATAGTCCCAGCTACTTTGGAGTCTGAGGCAAGAGAATCACTTGAGTCCAAGGTTGCTTGAGGTTGCTGTGAGCTAGGAGGCCATGGTACTCTACCAAGGTGACCAACTGAGACTTTATCTAAAAAAATAAATAAATAAAATAAAATAAATAAATTCACACAGTGTTTGAGCACCTGTCCTTTCTCTCATGTGTCACTCCTTCATCTTGTGATTTTATCACATTTAAATGAGGAAAACATCAAATCACACTAAAATCATTCAGGGCCATGTTATTAGGACATTTGTTAGAGCCTCATCAGGATGTTAAGTAGAGTGATAGAAATATCCTTTTTCATCAGGAAGTCCGTCATTGGTGAGGTGATTTGGATGTAGACTACCACAAACATGGCCTTTAGGCAACAGGGAGAAACTTAAAAATCATTTCTTATACTTATATGTAGGACTTTGCCACCTAAAATCATATTGCCCTGGCAAAATCCTCCCAGATTACAGCTTCCATTGGCTGGATGGTTTAGATTTGCCCTGTCCCAGAAAGAATTGTGGACAGCTGACCATTGCTATTTGTCTGATAAGGTGCCCCATGTATTATTGATAAAAATCCTTCCCGTGACCACTCTGATGGCTTGAGGCTGGGGAGGAAGCAAGCATTTTGGAGCTTTCTTAGTGCACCATTAATACATCACCAAAACCTCATTCTGACCCTAGCTGTCACTTCTAATATTTTAACCCGTGATATATGGATTTTTAAAATATAAATGCTACTATTTTTACATATGTGGCTAGGACTTTTTCCACATTGACAATTAATGCTAGGCAAAATGAAAAGGCTTGATATTGGTCTGAAAATGAAAAAGGGTTGGTAGAGGCAATCTAATTCTGTCCCTGGACAGATTCACCAGACAGGAACATGAGGAAGCTTAGAAATAAGAAAAACTTTTCTTACCCAATGAATTACGACCAGAAAATGGTGACTTGGGTCACATGGACTTTCAGGATAATAGTAGAAGTTCTGTTTATTAAATACTGGACACTACATTAGGCAGAAACTATACTTACAAGTGCCCTTTACAATGACCTTATTCTTATCTCCTACTTACAGCAGAAAAAATTGAGGCTAGACAAGTTATAGACGCAACTTAAAGTGATTCAGTTTATCTCGGGCTTCAAACTCAGGTAAGCCTGGCTCTCTCTCTTTGCCATGATGAGATCTGCCTCCCATCTGAGGTTACCATAACACACCTGACTGCCCAAAGCCCTCTTTTAGAGTCGGCTGAAAGAAATGAGGTAGGTTTCACTCATACCCACACTGCAGTCAATTTAGGCCCCGTTTTGGGGATAAATCAAGAGTAATTTTAACACTCTGTATTCCCTTGGTTTTAGTTTAGATTACCAAAATTTTCAAACCTCCTAGATAAAGTGATCAGATGGTAGGTGTTGTCATTTGGGACGTTGTTGGAAAAGTCCTTATAGTTGTGTGATAATGTGATATAATAAGAAATATGCAGTTGGTCTCTGCCCCTGGTCTCTGGCACACAGCTCCTAAGACCCTTTAAATCTCCAGAGTGATGAGTCTCTTTTGTACTCAATGAGATAAATAAAGGGGGCGGAGGGGTCCTCAGTAGCTTCAGGATGGGGGCTAGTGAACAAAAGACCAAGGCTCAATTAGAGAGTTGGAACTTTCAGCCCCACCACCCAAACTTCAGGAAGGAGAGAAGGGCTAAAGATTGAGTTGCTCCCCAGTGGCCAAGGATGTAGTCAATCATGCAATCTTGGGTCACTATGAAAGTTTTGAGATAGATTGTATTATGTTCCATTATTTTACTTCTAAGAAACACAGCTGACAGTGTCTCACTTTTCTGACATTGCTTGGCTTATCAGTGTTGCTGGGAGGACTTAATTTGTTTCTGCCCATGTGGATTTTACATGTCTTGATTTTTGTGTATCTCAGAATGTTGGTAATGACCCACATAATGAAGCCTCCATACAACCCACAGTTCAGGGTTTAGAGAACTTCTGGATCACTGAACACACAGGGCACTTGGGGGGTGGTGCACTGGGAGATGGCTTGGCAGCTCCACAGCCCTCCCCACATGCCTTGCCCTCGGCATCTCTTCCATCTGTGTGTTCACCCACATCCCTTGTATATCTATATTATAAATGGGCAAATGTAAGCTAAGTGTTTCTCTGAATTCTTGAGCCACTCTAGCAAATTAATGAAACCCTAGGAGAGGATCATGGGAACACCAATTTATATTTAGTTGGTCAGAAGTACAGATCACAATCTGAGACTTGTGACTGGCATCTGAAGTGAGAGGGGTGTCGTGAGACTGAGCCCTCAACCTGTGGGATCTGGCGCTATTTCCAGTAGACAGTGTTAGAGTCGGATGGTAGGACAACCAGCTGGCATCCCCTGGAAATGTGCTCTGTAACATTTTGGTGAAGTGTTCTGTATGTTGATTGCCTGAGAGTGGGAAAAACACTGTTTGGTTTTTTTTCTATCTCTAACAGTAGTTGTCATTTACTAATAGAATTAACAGGCTTAGGACTGAAGAGGCCAACACTTGGAATATTTGGTTGAGAAGAGATTTCAGGGAAAGTACCTACAACAACAAGGTCTGTCTGCCATAGTTCACTCCTTTGGAAAATGGACTTTATGATGTCATGCACTGCATAACAACTTGTCGGTCAGTGACGGATGGTCTCTCTAACAGTAGTCCTGTGAGACTATAGTAGAGCTGAAATATTCCTGTTGGCCAGTGTCATCATAGACAGGGCGTGTCATGGCTCAACACGCTCTTCAGATGTCTGCAGTGACGCTGATGGAAATAAACCTACTGTGCTGCCAGTTGTGTAAAAGCCACACATAATTATGTCCAATTCAGAATCCTTGATAATGGCAATGAACAGCTATATTACTGGTTCATGTGTTTATTACACTATATTTTTATCATTTTCTTGGAATGTACACCTTCCACTTATTAAAAAAAAGAAAGGCAACTGTAAAACAGCCTCAGGCAGGTCCTTCAGAAGGGAATACAAAAGAAGACATTGTCATCACAGGAGATGGCAGGGAAGCCGGAAAAGTGGCCCACAAGCTGGAGTCTCCACTGAAGCAGCATAGCTGACCTACTGTGCTCAGCTTTCCCCACACACCTTCCGTGATGATCCACTTAAAGTTTCTCCAAGATTGTGAGGATGTTTACCTCAGGAGACTTGAGGAACTAGTCACACATAGACAATCGGTGTTGTGATATTGGTAAAGTGATGGTCACTTTGATAATACGATGTTTTCTTTGATACTTCTCTTAGATTTTTTGTTAAAGTGAAAATTACCTTTCTGTTGTTTAAACATTTTGCATTGTTAGAATAAAGACTACTTTAATGTCATTTCTTATCAGATAAAGTGAAAATTGTCTAGGTTTATTTCCTTGTATTCTCATTATAAAAACTATTAGGACAGAAACTGAGGCAGAACAGAATTGAGAGGCTACTCTCGCTGTTCTCCAGAATTGCTTGCCTTCTGACAATAAAGCTTGTTTGGATCTAATCACAGTCTCTGCATCTGGCTGACAGAGACAGGCAACTGGACCCTCTTCATCTGATAACAACAGCCCCATACGTGTTTTTGCCCCCTGAAGACCTTCCAGTGGACAAGACACAGAGGTGGAAGATGGTGATATCGATGAGTCTGACCCCATGTAGGCCTAGGCTAACATGTGTGTTTGTGTAATTCAAAGAGTAGATTAACAAATTTATAGCATAGTAGATAAGGAAAACAAATATTTTTGTATAGCTATACAGTGTGTTTGCATCTTAGCTAAGTGTTATTAGGAAGAATCAAAAACTAACAAAGTTTATAAAGTAAAATTACAGTAAGCTAAGATTAAATTAATATTAAACAAAGAAAAACATCTTTGTCTCAAGTGAGTGCAGCCTCAGTGTACAGTGTTTACACAGCGTACAGTAGAGCACAGTGATGTCCTAGGCTTTTACATTCTCTCATCACTGACTCATCCAGAGTTCTGTATGTTCCATACTTGGTAAGTGCCTTATATAGGTGTACCAGTTTTTATCTCTCATATCTTATTTTGACTGCACAATTTCTATGTTTAGATATGTTTAGTTACACAAATACTTGCCTATAGGATTTACTACAGTCCATGTTGTCTAGGTTTGAAGCCCAGGAGCAATGGGCTGCCCCATAGAGCCCAGGTGTGTAGTAGGCTATACCATCTAGGTTTGTGTAAATATAATCTTATGACAGTGGTCCCCAAACTTTTGGGCACCAGGGGCCAGTTTCACAGAAGATAATTTTCCATAGATGGGTATGTGTGTGTGTAGCAGGGAGACAGGAGGCAGAGCTCAGGCTGTGATGCTCTGTAGTCACTTCCTAATGGGTTGGGGACTACAGCTCTACAATGTCCGCACAATAAAATCTCCCAATGATTCATTATTAAGCAGCACATGACTGTAGTACACAATCACCCCATCTTCATGAAGATGATGGTACTAAGTCTCATCAAAGTCTCAGGCAACTGCCTCAAAATTCAATCTCTGTGGGAAGTCAAAACGTTAGTTCTGCCCATCCCAACTCAATGAAGAGAGATGTGTCAGGGGCAGCCATGATATTCCCTTGGAAAATAGAGCTATAGAAAAGAAGAGCATGTTAGTAAGTTTACTCAATTTTAGCAGGCTCAAGAGAAAGACGAGAGAAGAGGGTGAGATGAACAGAGATGAGGCCTGTGGCAGAAGGTACTGAGGCAGGCCTTTCAGGAGCAGGGACCCTGACTTCAGACTTATCTGCAGGCAAAATTGGACAATAGAGGACATTTGTGTTCCAGAATATGTGCTCTGATTTCTCAACTCTGAAGAGCAACTCCTTATCCTGAGCTTTATGCCCATGGACCCCTTCTTCCTGTGCAAATGAGAATCTTCTTTGCATTAAAACATAAACCCTGTGAAAGGGTATTACGGCAAACACTGTTGACGGTCTATCCAGGCTTCTCCTTCATTGTTGGGCACTCATCCCTCCTCTGATGTCAGCCTCAGACAATCATGGTGGTCCCATTCCTCTTGACAATGACTGGCCTGAGGTGTGCATGCTTCTCAGTGCTGCCTGAATTAGACACAGGAAGAAATCTGCTGAGGGGCGTCTAAGAAAATGTTTCCTTACGTAGGAAGAGGCAATCCCTCCTCTTCTGTCTCATTTATATAGTGTCTGAATATAATACCTTGAACAGAAGCTGCCATCTTTTGACCATGAAGATGCCAGCCAAGGACATCATGGATCTGCCCTATCCAGCAACTTCTTATGTCTCATGAAATAAGGTATCTCATTGTTTAAGCCATTTGAGCTGGCAGATGCGCAAATACAAAATGGCTGATTTTATTATAATCACAGTGCCCTCCGTATTCCATGTGGGGCCACATGGGCAACACTGAGGCCAGGTGAGCTAGTGGGGCAGTGGCTTCCATGGGAAGGAATGGGCTAGGCAAGGTATCCAGGCTCAGCAGGCTTAGGATGGCCTGGACTGCACAATCTCAGCAGACCCCAAGGGATGGAGGCTGCCCCAGTCATCTGGTCCCTGGCCCAGGAGTGATTAGGGCAGAGAGACATGACTCAGAGTGCAAGAGCTCACTAAAAGGAGGAGGTTACCAGCTCTGGAGTGGCTGGTTTGTATACCAAAAGGACTTTTAATAGCTTGGTGCCCATAGCTCAGTGAGTAGGGCGCTGACCATGTACACTGAGGCTGGTGGGTTCAAACCCAGCTTGGGCCTGCTGAATAATGATGACAACTGCAACCAAAAAAAATAGCCAGGTATTGTGGCGGGTGCTTGTAGTCCCAGCTACTCGGGAGACTGAGGCAAAAGAATCTCTTAAGCTCAAGAGTTTGAGGTTGCTGTGAGCTGAAATACCACGGCATTCTACCAAGGGTGATATAGTGAGACTCTGTCTAAAAAAAAAAAAGACACTTAAACATTTACTATCTCCAAGTATTAACTAACCTTAGAAAGGGCAGTCTCTCCAGGTCATCAGGCACCAGCCATCAGAGCATCAAGGATACAGAAAAAAATTTTTAAAACATAGTTAATATATATTCCAATTGACACAGTTATTTTCAGAATTTTTGAGTTTTAAAAAGGCATGAAACCTTTGGAATAAAATGAGTGTTTATTGTAGTATCTCAAGAATACTTAAGAAAGTGGAAAGATTATTTTGTTTTGTCCAAAGTTGTCTGTTCATATTTTCCTCAAATCATTCCATCTAGACAACTATATATTCTGCCTAAACTTAAAGGGTAGGAAACCCTAAAGGAAAAAAACCAAACTTACAGTGGCTTAACCAAATATCTCTTTATGTTCTTATATATCAAGTACTTCAGAGGTAGGAGTCCAAGGCATGAATAGTAGCTCTTCAGTTATATAAGAGTATCACCATCCTTCCATCCTTCTTTTAGGTCATCTTTTAAAATGTGACTTTCGGCCTTAAGAGACTTCCTCCTCTCCTGACACTGTTTGCATTCCAGGCCAAAAGAGGCAAAAGGTACCTATAATTCATCCAGCATCTTTTACTTACATCTCAGAGACCTTTCTCTCTAAGGGAGGCTAGGGAATGTATATTTTTAAATGGATATGCTATTTCAAACAAAGTTAAAATTCCATAATAATGAAGAAAAAAATGGATATTGGATAGGCAGCAAGTGTTATCTGCCACGGTGCACCTGCTTTGGGTGCCCTGTGTTTTCTTCATCTATACAACACATTCATCTCAGCCCCATGAGCCACCTTGTCCCAAGGTCTCAAATTACAGCAACCCACTTAAAGCCTATCCTCTGTAGAATCAAAAATCTCACATCTGTTCCAATAGAGAATACATAGTGGCCTTAATTTTTCATATATCTAAATTGAGACTGAGACTCTTGTCTGATGAATATTAGCAAGGCATTGCCTTCTTCTAGGCAAAACCTATAGTCTTGATGCATAAAGGAAAGCATATTTTCATCAGAGCATTTCCTTTCCAAACTTTCAAAAACTTCCTTAGAAATAGATCATTTATTCCTCCTTCTTCTAGGTCAACAAGAAAAAAATTACAAATTTCTAATGAAGTATGATTTCTGGAGGGAATTTAGAGGAAAATGCAAAGAATTTCATGTTCTCCAGAAGTAGTTGCAGGTAATGAAATAATTAGTAGTTAGAATTTCCCAGTAATTATGAATGGAGGGAGTTATTTGAAATTCCAGAAAGAACTCTGCTCTGTACAGACTAACCTTATGAAATCTAGATTTGTGTATGTGTAATGAGAACACTAGCTACCATGTAGGTAAGATTATAAATATGACTGGCACAGATTGGATTTGTTGTTCAAAGTTAGAATTTCACATGTAATTATAATGGCTGATAAAACATCACTGATAAAACATAGGAAAATGTTTTCCTCCCAGTGCCAAATTCAACTCCTCATTTCCTAATACTGGCCTTGGCTACTTTAGGATGCAGAATCAAATGATAACAATAGCACTAATAATCATCACAATAATAGAAGCTAGCATTTATTGAACACTTATGATGGGTCAGGCAATGTTCTAAGTCCTTTACATGTATTAACTAATTTAATCCTAATACCTATCTCATGAGGCAGAGGTACTATTTTTACTTTTTGTGGTCCCAGTAAACTTAATTGTGCTCAGAGCTCCCATTGTCAAAGATCTGCTTTATTATTTTTTTATTTTTATTTATTTATTTATGTATTTTTTGAGACAGAGTCTCACTTTGTCACCCTTAAGAGAGTACTATACCTACCTCACAGCAACCTCAAACTCTTGGCTCAAGCAATCCTCCTGCCTCAGCCTCCCCAGTAGCTGGGACTACAGGTGCCCACCACAACATCCAGCTATTTTTAGAGACGGGGTCTCACTCTGGCTCAGGCTAGTCTCTAACTCATGAGCGCAAGCAATCCACCTGCCTTGGCCTCCAGAGTGTTGGGGTTATGGGCATGAGCTGCTGTGCCTGGCCAAAGGTCTGCCTTTTTGAAGGAGATGAGACAAAGCAAATCATTGGGGTTGAAGAGGCTTAAAGATAGTTAGGAATCGGTAGAATAATTAACAACTGATGGGGAAAATCCAGAAGGTGTCATCCTCCTGCCGTCAGATCTTCAGTTTGTTTCTTCTTACATGCATACCCCAGCAGTAAATCTCAGTAACACGTTTTTAAAACCCAGGCTAGAAGCTACAAAGAATGAGTTTGAGAACTGATACCTTGATTAAATAACAAGGTAGAGAGATTTACTGTGAGATGTGTAAAAGGTGACATGGTTCCTCTGGCCTCTTCCAGATAGTTTCTTATCAGAAAATGAATTTAGATTCAGGAATAAAAAATATTTTTTTAATAAACATCCAGAAACTCTTAAGGATTACACTCACAAAGAAGATACTTCCTTTTAGAAATATTGATAATTCATATTCCCAGGAACATCTGGAAGTGGATTGCATACAAACATTTATATCTGCATAATAATATTTATAGAAACAATTTCTCCTGTATTCTTTGTTTTGCAGAAGAGAAGCAAATGTCTGAAATGGGAGGGAAACTAAACCCCAAAGCAATAAAAAGAGTTCAATTGCTCTAAAATGTTTATGTACTAACCTGTGCATTGAATGGTGCTGACAATGACATAGTAAGAATTTAAAAGGTGCAAACATTGTCCAATAATAAATCTTCATCTAAAGTTGGCTGTTAAGAAAGGGATGTTGAGGCTGAGGCACATACGCTGGTAGGGATTTCCAGATCACACTTGGTAGAGGAAGAGATGGGGAAAGAATCTCAAAAATGACAACATGAAGTCTGAAAAAAAAAAAAAAAATTAGGACCAAGATAGTGCAGAGGACAAAGGAGCAATTTTACCAGTGTGATCCTAAGGCCCCTACAACCCAGGCTGTGGCTATGAATGAGATCATAGTACTAGAAATAAAGTCAGGCTTTTCAGTTTATCACCACCATTTGGATACCCCAGCTCTCCACCTCCCACTCTTACTTCTGGAAGTCTCTTGGGCAGTACACACACAGTTCTGCCCACAGAGAAACTCGCTTGCTGTCCAGCCGCAGCCTCCACAGTCTGCGTTGCCTGCTGGGGGTGCCACGCCATTCCTGCTATGCAAGTGCCGTCTGTGTGGACGTGCTGACTTCATGACCAGGGCACTGATGTCCCTAAAACTTTTAACTATTACAGTTCAAAATACTGATCGTTCCAGAGCTGTGCTATGCTATTCACTGACATGGGAAACTGGCTGCCAGGTGGCACTCTGGCTTCTTGGCACCAAAACTCCTCTACACATCTCTCAGAGTCTTTTGTGAAAATAGCTCTAGTCAGCTTCTGTCTGCAGCCCCTTCCTGTCCCTGCTCAGATTTAATTTGTAAGGCCACCCTCCATCTTTGAGAAGCAAACCGAGGTGCATTTAGAAGTCCCCTCAGATATTTGCCATCCCCACAAGCTGTCTCCATGAGTAGTTGTAAATGCACCTGATTCCCAGAGCAATAATCCCTCTCCTCACCTATTGCTACCTCACTTCCCATGGACTGCAACCTGGCTTACCTCAATACAACCCTGAGCAACTGCACCAACAGCATACTGATCACTACTGAGCATTAAGGCAGATTTCAGGGCTATTAAAAAATAAAAGGGGGAGGAGGGATGAAGGGTTGGGTAAGTTTCCACCCAGTGGGTACATTGTACAGGTATACTGTACACTTCCTGGGTAAAGAGCGCAACTACAACCCAGACTTTAACCATACAAAAACAAACCATGTAATCTAATCATAGGCACCCCCATATTAATTTGAAAATTTTAAAGACGACCAAAAAAGAAAAAGAAGGGGAAATAAATGCTTAAACTTGTTACCTGGGTATTATACCAAATTTTGGATGCCTACCAAAGCAACCACCTGGGTTCATAAAAGTATTTTTACTGGCAATATATGGGTTACTTTGCCATCACACTAATGTATTTAATCTTGTACCTCCTGGCCATGGCTAATTGGACAAGGAGTGAAAACACAAGCTTGAGGAAATCAGTTCAAAGACCAACTGAATTAGTCAGGGTCCTGGAAAGAAAAAGATAGCATTTTCAAACTCAGACTGAGAAGAGCTTAATAATACATATGTAGGCATTAAGAAAACCAAAAGTTAAACTCAGTACTCTAGCAAGGATTGGGATCTCTTACCACCATCTGCCCTGATGTGTAAGAGGAGTAAGAAGTTAGGAACTCAAAAAGAGTAGTTGAATAGAAAGAGCTGCCTGGCAGGAAGTATTACCCTTGGTAGAGACACGTGGCCAATCCATGGCAAACCCGTAGGGAATAGGCTGAGATAATATATAACTCATTCTCCTCCCACCCTCTCATTTGCTATTATAGCGCCTCATTGGCCAAGCCTAACCAAGAGAGAGTGCAAAGGAGTCACTGCTATAGTCCATCTAGGTCAGCTTACTGAAGCACAGAGCAGAATGGAGTAGGGTTGGGGGAGAGGGGTAGATTTGGATAGGCAAACTGTAGTGTCCACCAGACTCTAGCACTTCTGCCATTCAGACTTCATAGCTGACATTTATTGGGTGAAAAATTCATATTTCCAACAAAACAGACGCACAAAATTCTATCAACAATTCTGTCAATGTAAGATATACATACAATATGATAAAGTTAGTTAGAACAAGTGACCCTCATAAAAGGTAACAGGAGAAAATGGAAAAGTAATTAGTGTAATACATAGCTGCTATAGCACCCATTTCAGTAGCTGTTCATGAGGCCCAAGTTAACATTCCTAGCTTTCTATTCCATGTACATTCCACCATTTCCCTTATTCTTTACCAGCAGGTAACCTGATTAGAGTTCTTTTCATGGTAGGGTGACTCAAATATTTATTCCTATAGAATCTGAGTCCTTGGTAGCTCTTACCTTTGCTGAGTTTCTATTGACCGGGACTAGTAGAAATGAAGTACCAAAAGGCACTCCAACAAATCTGCCAGGTTCTAGAGGTGCTGTTTCTTGACCGCATGGCATAGCAGCAACCCAGTTTCCTTACAGGAATTAATACGAGTAATTCTAGGAATTACAATAACCCCCTTCTCTATTTGTTAGCTCAATGGCACATGAAGCTCCGAATGATCAGAGAATAGTTTCTGCATCCAATTTAATGGAAACATTTCTTTGTTCCCTGGTGTAAGCATTCCTACATTGGGTATTGGGATCTCCAAACACACTGAGGTGGAAAGCCAAAAGAATTTATTGCCAGCAGACCTATACTACAGGAAATATAAGAGGAAGTACCTTAAGAAGAAGGAAAATAATACCATATGGAAATAAGGATCTACACAAATGAAAACAGAACACCAGAAATGGCAAGTATATGCATAAAGATAAGACTTTTTCTTAATTTAATCTCTTAAACTAACTGGTCAAACTAACATTAATAGGCCACTCCCCACTCAATAATAGCAGATCAAGAGCACATTAAGTATTTACCAACATAGACTATATTCTGAATCATAAAACAATTCACAATAAATTTAAAATAACTTAAGTCATCAAAAGTATCTTTTATGGTAATGGAAATAAATAACAGAAAAATATCTGGAAAATTTCCAAATACTTAGAAACTCAATCACATACTTTTATTTCATTTTCTTTTTTACAGTTGTATGTATTTATAAGGTACATGTCATGCTTTGATACAGTAAATCACATACTTTAATCCATGAGTCAAAGAAAACGTCAAAAGGGAAATTAGGAAGTATTTTGAACTTCTGCTCATCATAAAACACCATTGGCAAAATGAAAAGCAAGCTACAGAATGGGAGAAAATATTCAGAAGACTTACACCTGATAAAGAACTGCCATCCAGAATACATAGAGAATTTCTTTAAATCAATTTTTAAAAGATAACTACTTTAATTAAAAATGGGTAAAAATTTTCAATAAGCAATCAATAAATGCCTTATCCATAAGGCAATAAACATAGAAAATTGCTGGACACCATTAGATACCAAGAAAAAAATATTTAAACTAAATAAGATAACACAAAATACCCATTAGATGGGTATTTTAAAAAGCTAACAATGTGAAATGTTATCAGGGAGGTGGGGTAACTGGAACTCTTATATATTAATGATTAATATGTAATGATATGCCAATTTGGAAAATCATTTAGTAATTTCTAATAAAGTTAAGATAAACTAGCAATATGTATGTATCCAAGATAAGTGAGTGGTCACCAGAAAAATCCTTGTACAAAAATATTCATAATCACTTTATTTATGTAGTCTAAAACATAAAAGAACCCAAATGTCCATGTACAGGAACATGAATAAGAAATTCTGGAATATTCATAACATAAAATACTACTCTGAAAAAAAAAGGCAAAATTACTGGTGCATGCATAAATCTTAGAGAGATTATGTTGAGTGAATGAAGATAAAACCAAAGGAGTCAAATTGCATGACATCATTTATAAAAAATTCAAATCAGGAAAAACTAATAGAAGCTGATGAAAGTCAGAATTGTTTATTTGGTGGAGGGTGGGTTGTTAACTGGAAAAGAGCATACAGCGGAAACTTACTAGGGTGATGAAAATATTTTGTATCTTGATCTGGGTAATGGTTATTTTGATGTAAATGTATGTAAAAATTCATCAAGCTGTACATTTAAGATTAGTGCATTGTGTTTTACATAAATTATGCATCAATTTAAAAAATATAACATATGAACAGATTGCTCGGGCCCTCTGAAGATCTTGGAAGAGACTTGTGTGAGATGATCAGCTCCAAAATCAAGTTCAAGGTAAAGTAAAAATATTAAAAATAAACTAATAAATTCACAAAGGTTGCAGGATATAAGATCAATATTAAAAAAAGAATTATATCATTACATAATGGTAAAGAATGACCTGAAAATAAAATTTTTAAAATCCGTTTATAATTACATCAAAAAGAATAAATAACTTTGTAATAAATTCAGTGAAGAAAGTATAAGACTTTTATGTGGAAAACTATAAAACATTGTTAAAAAATTAAAGACCTAAATAAATGAGAAGAAGACCTATGGTCATAGATAAGACTTAATATTGTTAGGGTGGCAATACTTCCCAAGTTGATCTGTAGAATCAAGACAAGGTTGTCCTCTATCACCACTACTATTCAACATAGTGCTGAAAGTTCTAGCCAATACAATCAGGCAAAAGAAGGAAATAAAGGGTGTCTAAATGGGTGCAGAGGAGTTCAACCTCTCGCTCTTTGCCAATGATATGATCTTATACTTAGAGAACCCCAAAGATTCAATCACAAGACTCCTGAGTGTGATCAAAAAATACAGTAATATCTCAAGATATAAAATCGATGTCCATATATCAGTAGCTTTCGTATATGCCAACAACAGTCAAATTGAGAAGATAATCAAGGATACAGTTCCTTTCACAGTAGCTTCCAAAAAAAAAAAAAGAAATGTCTAGGAATATATCTAACTAAAGAGGTGAAGGACCTCTACAAAGAAAATTGCAAAACCCTAAGGAAAGAAATAGCAGAGGACATTAACAAATGGAAAAACATACCATGCTCATGGCTGGGGAGAATCAACATTGTCAAAATGTCTATCCTTCCCAAAGCAATCTACAGATTCAATGCAATCCCCATTAAAATACCAAAATCATACTTTGACGATCTGGAAAAACTAAGTCTTCCTTTTGTGTGGAACCAGAAATTACCTGCATAGTCAAGGCAATTCTTAGTAATAAAAACAAAGCTAGGGGCATCACCCTACCAGACTTTAGGCTATATTACAAGTCCATAGTGATCAAAACAGCATGGTCTTGGCACAAAAATAGAGAATTAGACATTTGGAACTGAATAGAAAACCATGAAATGAAACTAACATCTTATAGCCACCTGATCTTTGATAAACCAAACAAATGCACACACTGGAGAAAAGACTCCCTATTCAATAAATGGTACTGGGAGAACTGGATAACCACACATAAAAGACTGAAACTAGACCCACACCTTTCACCATTCACAAAAAATTATTCAAGACAGATAAAAGATTTAAATCTAAGGCATGATACAATAAAAATCCTCAAAGAAAATGTGGGGAAAACACTTGAAGATGTCGTCTGGGGAAAGATTTTATGAAGAAGACATCTGTGGCAATTGCAACAACAATAAAAATAAATAAATGGAACTTAATTAAACTGAAAAGCTTCTGTACAGCTCAGGAGACAACAACCAAAGCAAATAGACAACCTTCAGAAGGGGTAAAGATATTTGCATGCTATGAATTGAACAAAGGCTTGATAACTGGGATCTATAGAGAACTCAAATTAATCAACAAAAAAAAATCCCATATATCACTGAGCAAGAAACATGAATAGAACCTTTGCTAAGGAAGACAAACAAATGGCCAACATAAAAATATGCTCATTTTCCCTAATCATCAGAGAAATGCAAATCAAAACCACCCTGGGATATCTCCTAATCTCAGTAAGGTTAGCTCACATCACAAAGTTCCAAAGCTGTAGATACTGGTGCAGATATGTGGAGAGGGGAACATTTTTACACTGTTGGTGAGACTGCAAACTAATAAACTGGTGATTGTGTTATAGTATTAAGAAAAGAGAAATTAATGTGGACCACCATCATTAATGAAGATTTGATAGGAATGCTTCCACCTAAAAGGATTTAAACAAGTGAAAGGGATAGGGAAACTGTGGCCTTCCGATTTCAAGATCCTTCTGATTTTAAGATCATTCTTTTTTAAGCATAAAAGGAAGCAAGAAAAGCTTCATCTTTCCCTTCTAACCCCTTTTAAGAAAAGGATTTGTTATATAAAATTTGGAGTCAGTCAAAACGCCAAACTTAAGGACCAGCAAGTCCACAAGTTTCCTTAAGGCTGCAGGTTGTCCAGCTGCTCTTGGAAATAATGATCAAGATTCTGGAGGTGAGGGTGCCAGGCTGCAGAGATTATCTGACCAAAGGGTTTCATCCTGACAACCAAACAGAAAAGGCAGGATAAGTAGGGAAATAGGCATCAAAACCTGAACAATGGCTTCCTTTGATGTAACCTAGACTTCCAGAATGGCAAAATATCAAATGTTTCCTGTATGACGTTTCTCTAGTATTTTGCTGGCAATAACTTATATGAATCCCCTTTCATTCTTTTTCTTTGGCAAACCTTGAAATCTTCAAGAAGAGCAAGAAGTTAACACATTGACGGTCACACTAGAAAAAAAAATTGTTTTTCTTGGGGCCATAGTATTTATTAGGTCAAATTAGATCAAGAGATGTGCATTATATAGGCTTCACAAGGCCTTGGCTCAAAAGTAGCTTCAACTCACATGGCAGCTAATATGTTAAACAGTGCTCACTGTGTGCCAGGGGCAGCTTCAAGAGCTATAGAGACGTTAATATACCTAATCTTCTTAAAACAATTCTATGTTCTAAGTGCTATTATTATCACACCATTTTCCCGTTAAGGAAATTGCTCAGAGAAGAGGTAGTGTCCTCCTTCCTTGCCTACCCCTCCCCCAACTAAAATTCATGTGTTAAAGCCCTGGTATTTGGAGATGGGGCTTTTGGGAGATAATCAGATTATAAGGGCAGAGGCTATGAGTGTGATTAGTGCCCCTGTGAGAAGAGACATGAGAGAGATGATCTCTCTCGGCCATGTGAGTACATATTGAAGCCACAGCCATCTGCAAACCAGGAACAGGTCCCTCACCTGGAACTATTACTGACCACCACCTTGATCTTGGACTTGTAGCCTCTAGAACTCTAGGAAGCAGATATGTGTTGTTTAAGCCACCCAGTCTATGTTATTCTGTTATAGCAGCCCAATCTAAGGCAATTAATTACCTCGCCCAAGGTGTCACAACTAGTGGATGGAAGCAGTGATTTTAAATTAAGATGGTCTAACTGGAGCCCATGCACTTAGTCTCCAAGTTCTAAGATAATCCTCCCGCACATCACTGGGATGCCAAGCAAAGAAAGCCAGTATAAGTCTCTTCCAGATAGAACTGCTACAAGAGATATTGTGCAGGCAGTGTCCATGGATTACAATTTCACTGGGGTGTCAGAGAGAGTCAAGAGTCTTGACCATTAAGATGTCCCAGTGGTGATTCTAGAGCCGTGTTTTTCAACCTTTTTTTTTTTTTTTTTATCTCACAGCACACTGGAATCTATAGTTAAACTTCTGTGGCACATTTGAATTATGTTGATCAGAAAAAAGAATGAATTTCTATGACAAAACTTGACCAGGGTGTGTTTATGAATCCTTGGCAAGTTCACAAAGGTATGGCCTGACTCGTCTTCTTCTAGACACTGTTCATTGGATTGGCAGATATTAATATTGTTAATACTTTGGCGCCGGCATTCTGGCAGATGCTGGGGAAATAGATGGAGAAGTTCAGCCTCTGCCCTCAAGGGTCTCACAATCTAGGGAGCAGTTTGACATGAAAGTGATCATTGGCACTGCCACAAGCCTGGTAACAGGGCAAAAGCTGCCCTAAAAGCAAAGATGGGGGGAAAGTCTCACCAAGAAAGTGTCAAGAAGAAAGTGTCACAGCTGACTATTGTGAGAACAGTAGAGTCTGTCACTTGGAGAAGGATGAAGGACGGGACGACAGTATGGAAGCATAAAGGACATGACGAATTCAAGCACTTAGAAGGTAAACATCCCAGTCATTGCTCTCACTTTTCTTTTATTCACTCTTGGGAACAGCAACAGGTTAGTGGTAGGTGGTAGAGGAAGGGGATGGTAACCCACATCCTCTGCATTGTAAAATACCCCCCTGCAACTGAAAATCCCAATGGAAAATTCTGGCTATCTATAACCATCTCTCCAATTGCTTTTTTCTGTCTTCTGAGTAGCTTCAGGGAATTTGTGCACCTCCCTTGTGCACCTTTGGGATGGTATGGCACCAGCTCCCAGTCCATTTCATGCCAATGGCAAATTTCCCCCAATCTGATTACTCCTGTATTATTAGACTCTATTTTCATATTACCCTTTTTAGCATATAGATGGAATTTTTTGGTTTTTTCCAAATGCATAAAATAATTTTTACCCATTTAAACCGCTTAAATGCTTTTTCAAAGACTTACTCATGGCTAGTGAGATTTAGTCCCCTCTGGCTCTTTTCAAAGGGCAGAGCATTGAGGAGATAACAGGTTTTGACAAGTTGTTACAGAGAAGGGTTAAGTTCACAGATTTCCTCGTATTTCCTGTCACAGAGATTGGGATAATATTTAAATTTATTTTGTTAAACAGGCTTTATCATTTCATCCCTCCACCTGCCACCACCACTGAAGGGCCCTACCACATGCGAGTTCCTGGGCAATACATGGCTTGCAAGTTGCCTGATAGAGATCAGAGAGTATCTTAGAAACAAAATAGAATGTGTCTCTCTCTGATCACGACAACCAGAAATGGAAAAGAACACTGAACCAAAAATAGTAGCACCATTTACTCTGACAGAATAGGAGCCTAGCAGCTTCTGCTTATGAGTTTCAGGGTCTCAAGCAAGCAACACCTCTGTGACTCCTCTTACTCATCTGTCAAACAGAATGGATGATATAGATGCAAGTGTATTTCCCCAAAGTCTAGAATTAGTACAATTTTAAGTCCAATTTGCACAGCTCTGAATTTTACAAAAAGAAATGCCTAAAATAGTGGAGTAGTCCACCAGCCAAATGGCAAGCAGAGATTGCCACAGGCTTCAATAACATCCTACTTAGAGTCAAAATCCTGGTGCCGTATTTACAACTGTCCGTCAGATAAAGTAAACAAGTGATTATTGAATGCACCAGTTAGAGTACAGTTTAGTAGAACATTCTAACACAGAAATGAACAGTCTCTAAGAGTTAGATGTTATGTGGGAAGGTAGAAAATTAACATGCTTTGGAGTCCAAAAATATGGTTCCTGATCTCTGTGCGGCTTCTGTGTGATTCACATACTCCCCAGAGCCTAAGTCACTGGTTCTCAAACTTTGTCACACAGGTACCTCTATCTGCAAAGAGGAGCAAACAAGTCACTTGCCCCCTAACAGGGGGAGTTCCCACTCTCAAAGCTTTGACTCCCACTACCTAACCAGCCTTTTGAGCAACTGATCTTTTCTGTTCTATAAAAGAGAAAAGTGAGGCCATCAGACAGGAACTTTCTCCCAGTCCCTCTACCCAGTTCTCCACCTACTGGGTCTGTATCCGACCTACCTTTCCTCCCGTGAGTCCACACAAAATGTCTCCTTTTAGCAAAAGGGTAGTGGTCCCTACTCCTTTCTGCCTTCTCAGGGACCACGCTCTGGATTTTCTCCTTATTGTCTGCAACTTTCACCTTCCCTTCTTGAACAGACTTCCCATTAGTACCAATTTTTTTTTAAGAATCTTCCATCTTAAAAAAAAAAAAAAGAAGCAATGAAAAATAAACAACCTTCCCTGAATCCCTTATCTCTTGTTAGCCAACTACTCTCTCCACATTTCCACTCAGAATGGAAGTTCTTCAGAGCTGTCCCTCATGTAGCCTTCATTTCCTCACTTCCCTTTGCTTTAATCGTTATTTTTACATTTCCATTAAAATAATCTATGTACTTTTTTTTTTTTTTTTTCAGTTTTTGGCCGGGGCTGGGTTTGAACTCGCCTACTCTGGCATAAGGGCCGGCGCCCTACTCTGTTGAGCCACAGGCGCTGCCCTCCATGTACATATTTTTAAAAATTCAAATTTTACTGCCAAGTATTTATTGAAAATATAGTCCCCTTCCCTGCCTACTAAGTCCAAGTCTGCTGACCCAGGGCAAATATTTTTTTAGCTGTTTCTTTGAATATTTATACTCATGTTTTAAAATAATATTCTTGAACCTTATGGAACTAAACACTCAGCATGTAATCTAAACATTGAATTTTTTGTTTAAAATTATGTATATAAGAAGCATCTATGCAGTTCATTCACTTCGTTACATGTTATGTAACATTCAGTTCAATGAACATACCACAATTTTTTATGTCACATCTCTTGAGACTGGTTACCTGAACACTGTCCAGGTTTTTGCTATTACCAAAATGTTACCATGAACATTCTTACACATGACTCTGGGCACATGGGAAAGATTTTCTCTACATTCCTAGATGTGGAATAGGAGGATCCCTAGTATGTATATATTCAACTTTTTTTTTTCACTTTCTTTATAAAACAGAAGATATTAATATTAAGCTGTTATTAGCCAAATTTATCTTTCTTATCCCTGATGACTTGTTCTTTTTTGTATATTAAAAGTTTAGTTTCTTGCTCTTAAATTGTGAATATATTCTTCAATATTTTCTCTAAACATTTTAAGGTTTTGCCTTTCACATCTAAGTTCTTACTCCATCTATGATTTACATTTAAGGACTGTGTGCCCATTTCTCTTCACACCCTCTTACCTGGCTTCCACCTTCACCACGTAACTGAAATACCTCAGGAAGGTAAGAATGGCCTCTATGGTAACTTATCCAACTCTGCAGGCTTTATCTAATGCACGTACCGCCACTCAGCACCACTTGCCACAGCTGACTACTCCCTCCTTCCTAGAACAGCCTCTTTTTCTGGCCTCCATGATCCCACACTCTCCTAGTTTTCCTCTACACATCTGAGAGCTCCTTAGTCACCTTTCAGATATCCCATTCCTTCCTGACCTCTGAAGGTTGGTGGCTTCTGGGCATACTTCCTGGCCCTCCTTTCTTCTCTCTGACTCCCCCAGGGAGTCTCCTCTACTCTCAGGGACATCTGCTGATCATTGCTAACCTGAATCTCTGGCCTACAGCTTTCCCCTTGAACCCCAGATATGCCTCCTCATTAATGTCTCCTGATGTCCCAAATGATCATGTCTAAAACCGAACCTTGATCTTCTATCATCTATCTTCTATCTCCCGGCCTTCTCCAATACAGTGAATTCACTCTCATCCACCAGCCATATGCTAAATATTGGGGGGGGGGGGGTGTCTTCCTTGACACTTCCCTCCCTTTTCCTTTCTCCACAACATTCAACACAAGAAGTCTCACCTGGTCTTGTTGTCAGAATTTCTTTCTGCAGTAGGTCCTTGGTCTCAGATTTGAAGAATTAACCACATACTACACAGATCAGTGATAAGGTAGGATTTATTAGATAGAAAGGAATCCAGAAGGAATGAAAGACACCGAAGCTGGAGGAGGAGAGACCTAAGTGGGAAGTTCTGAGCTAGTCTTTTGCCTAAGGGGTTATAAACTGTTTGTAAATAGGAAGGTCTTGAGAATTACACTTGGCTAGGACTTGGAAGACAGCAGACACCTTTTCAATTGATTAGCAATGATATATTAACAAATGAATGTAGTCCTTCCAGCTCCAGGCAAAGCAGCAGGGAGTCCACTCTAGAAGAGACACAGTTTACATGCAGTACTAGAACAACTGCTTTTTTCCTGTCTTGTTTGTATTCAGAGAGTGCAGTTTGGAGAAAAAGAAGTCTATTTGCCCAGGCCTAGCAAACAGAGGTCCTTGTCTAGCCCTAAATGTGCAAACTCCATATCAGTCTCATTCAAAATGCATCTGGAGGCCAAGAACAGTGGCTAATGCCTATAATCCAAGCATTTTAGGAGGCCAAAGCAGGAGGATCACTCAAGGCCAGGAGTTTCAGATCAGCCTAAGCATGAGCAAGACCCCATCTCCACACAAAGAATAATAATAATGACAAGAAGGAAGAAAGGAAGGAAAGAAAGAAGGAAGGAAGGAAGGGAGGAAGAAAGGAAGGAAGAAAGGAAAGAAAGAAAAAGAAATTAGCAGCTCGGTGCCTATAGCTCAAGTGGCTAAGACATCAGTCACATACACCAGAGTTGGCGGGTTTGAATCCAGCCCAGGCCTGCCAAACAACAATGACAAGTACAGCCAAAAAATAATTGGGTGTTGTGGTGGACGCCTGTAGTCCCAGCTACTTGGGAGGCTGAGGCAAGAGAATCACTTAAGCCCAGGAGTTGGAGGTTGCTGTGAGCTGTGATGCTACAGCACTCTACCCAGGGCAATAGCTTGAGGCTCTGTCTCAAAAAAATAGAAAAGAAAGAAAGAAAAGAAAAAGAAATTAGCTGATCATTACAGTGCATACTTGTAATTCCAGTTACTTGGAAGTGTGAGGCAGGAGGATTGTGTGAGCCCAGGAGTTTGAGGATAAAGTAAGCTATCATCATACCACTGCATTCCAGCCAGGACCAAAAAAAGTATCTAGAATCTATTTACCTGTCTTCAACTTCACTATCGATTTCTTCACCAGGTTATTACCTGGTAACTGTAACAGCCAGCTAATAATTCTTCCTGCTTTAGTTCTTCTTCTCTTCCAAATTTTTCCCCAAATGGAAGCAGAATGATCTCACGAAGGTATAATTGCATCCATGCCAATCCTCTGTTTAAATCTTTTGAATCATATTATCACACTTAGGATAAAAATCCCAAATCTATCACACACCCTACCTTGTATAGCACCCTCTTTCTATGTAATCCAGTATGCTTTAGGGTTCAGCCTGGAGTACTCTTTCCCGATTTTTTTTTGTTTGTTTGTTTATCTCATTCCTCAAGCCTCAGGTTAAGTGTTAGTTTCTGACCATCTTTTCCCCTATTATATGTTATCAGAGTAACCAGGAGTTGGATATCATGTAATATGATTTGCCTTTAGGTCTTTATCTGATAATTAACTCATTATCTGTATTTCTACCAGATTCCGAATTCCTGCAGGTAAGAATTCTGTCTGCATTGTTATTATTATTCCTTCCAGTACACACTATCCACCCATAAGCCCATGTTAAATGCTGAGGGCTCATGGAGGAAAGAATGTCCCTTTCCTCACTGGAACAGCCACATAGTCTTACAGAGCTTCTTGTAGATGAGACTCGTGTTCTCTGGGCTCCAACCCTGTTTGTAGGAAGATGACATTGGGAGATTCACTGCTTATGTCTCTGGGCCTCATTTTCCTTTCCTGGAAGCATCCCCTCTCCCTGCTGCTCTCCACATGTGTCCCCTGTCCCAGGATTCACATCTTACTCCCTTCTAGAGCTAAGATTTCCTTCTAAGAAGACAGGAGAGGGGATTAAAAGTTTTCCCTCTAGAAGCCTTCCTAACAGTACAGGCTGTATATACTGATTATTATTATTACTTTAAAGAGGAAATGTAATTACGGTATTAGTACTTAATTGTATAGTAGACTGTTAGTAAGTAGCACAAAATCCATTCACCTAAGATTATTCTCTAGGTGATTTGGACACAACAAAGGCAGCTTATTACTATTCCAGCATCTCTGTGGTATTATTGCCCCCTGGTGGCTACATTAATTACTTAGCCCTGAATGGTTTGGAGCTGCTGATGCTTTAGCAGGGTCCACAGATGTTCCCAGGAGATTGTAGTATTCACATCTTTCCTAGACACACACACAACAAAAATAAGAGCATGTTTCTTGATAAAAACTGTGGTCAGCCTCACCCTCATCTTTTCCTTTGAGGTGACTGACTCCATACTTTTATTTCCCTTAGCCAAGAAGACATTTTTGTCCCTCTCTAGGCACCATGCAGGGAGGCAAACCCGAGAGCCATGAAGCCATTCAGTCTCCAAGAACAACGGATTGGGGACCTTTGTTTTAGAGAACACCTGTGTAAATTAAACCTGATAGAAACTAGTATTTCTGTGGACTTGGATTTTCAAATGTATAAAATAATGGTAGCACTACCAATAATCAAATGTATGACATTACCTGTAATAATTGCTGTGCCTTCTTAGGAAGTATCACCTGTGTACATGTTTTCATGTTTCCAAATGCATAATCACTCTCCAAATCAGAAACCTATCCACAAAACAATTCAACCACTCAATCGCACAGCCTTGCTCTAGCTTTTATGACAAAAACAGTGGGAAGGTGGGTAAGGGGAACCATGTTTCTAATTGATAAAAAATCCTTTGTCAGTGTTGAAAACATATATATATTAGTTTCTGCTATATGTTCTTTCTAAAAGAGTGAAGCATTTTCAAAAAGCCAGAGATGGTTGTTTTTAGCTATGGTGGAAACAATTCAGTTAAATAACTAGTTGTCACAAAGCAGAACTAGCAGTGGGAACACTGGTTCCGCACTATCTTCATTCCCATTTTTTTTCCTCCATAGCACTATATTAAGAATCAGATAGCACTGGCTCTGATTCTTAACTCGTTCCCTACTAGTCACAGAAGGCAAGTTACTAAAGGGTTTCTGAGCCTCTGGATCTCCTCTTCATATCCATAAAATGGGTATAATAATATCTACCTTATACACTTGTTGTGAAAAGCTTCCGTAATATTATATGTGAAGTTTGCAAAGTGCCAGACACACACATCCAGCATTTGCAAAACAGTAGCTGTCGTTTCTATAATTATTCTTATTGTTATTCAAGACCTTACAAATGATCTTGAGGAAGAAAATAACATAAAGCCAATCAAAGCTCATTGTTTGCATCTGAGAACAATATTTAGTCACCAGAAGAGATTATGAATAACAAAGAATAGACAAATAATATTCTTTCTCTGCTCTCTTTCCATTCGGTCTCTCTGGGAAAACAGAATTCTAAGATGGCCTCTCAAATGCCAGGCCCTTGGTCTACACCCCTGGGTAATCCCTTCCTCTTGAATGTGGGTGGATCCTGTGATTATGATGGGATGTCACAGCCATGAGCAGGTTATATCATGTGGTGAATGGAAAAGCATTCTTCAGATCTACTTAAGGTTTCACATCAGTTGGCTTTGAGCTCATCAAAACGCAAATTATCTCGGGCTGATCAAATCAGGCAAACCTTTTAAAGAAGGGTCTTGAGGTTGGAAAGAGAAGCAGCAGCAGAAACTCTCTCCTGCTGGCCTCGCAAAAGCAAGCTGCCCTGAGTTCTGCAGCTGCAAGGAAATGAATTCTGCCCATAACCACATGATTTTGGATGAGGTGAGGATCTGAAGTCCCAGATGAAAACCCAGGCAAGGCCTTAATTGCAACTTTGTGAGACCCTGAACAGTAGACCCAGCTAAGTCATGCCTGGAATCCTGAGCCAGGGAAACTGTGAGATAATACATGTGTGCTGTTTTAAGCCAGTAAATTTGTGGAAATTTGTCACACAGGTATAGAAAGCTAATGAACTCTCCAACACCTCCAAAAAATATTAACATGGTACTTGCTGGTTTTTACTTTCCCAAAGAACTAGGGAAAGAACTCAGTTGTCAAGACTCTTATTTCAGTATCTGGAACTTATCCAGACATCGCGTTGTTGGTTTCTTCCTTCTGCTTCTGGTGTATTTCCATTTCTCCCCTCCAGCCTTCATGCTATCCCTGTTCTCACACCAATCGTACTTTTGCATGTATCATAAAACCCACCTGCATTGTTATCATTTTTGTTTAAACAATCAGTTACCTTTGAAGACGTTTGAATAGTAAGAAAATCTGATGTTTATGGATGTACTTACCATTTCCCGTGTTCTTCCATTTGTATAAATCCCTATTTCCATCCTGTGTTACGGACTTAGCATTTCTTATACATGGGTCTGCTGGTGATGAATTCTTTCAGCTTTTGTGTGCCAAAAAAAAATCTTAATTTTCCTTTTGTTTTTGAGAGATATTTTCACAGGGTATAAAATTATACATTACTATATTTTCCTTTATATATTTAAAAATGCTCAGTCCTTTAATGTTTCTCTGCACCTAGCATGGTTTCTTTCTCTTCTCCTTTTAAGGTTTCTCCCTTTGTCATCAGTTTTGAGAGATTTGATTAAGACATTCCTTGGTGTAGGTTTTGTTAGTGTTTCTTATGTCAATGTTGGGTAGCTTGGATCTTTCTAGTGTTCATCAAACTTGGAATTTAGGGGAGGCATTATATTTTTCCAATACTTTTTCTGTACCTATCTCCCCTCCTCTTCTGTTACTTGGGCTGTTTAAAGTTGTCCTTCAGTTCACTTACACTATGTTCATTTTTGCTTTTAGTCTTTTTTCTCTCTGTATATTTTATTTGGGATAGTTTCGTTTGCTATGTCTTCAAGTTTGCTAATCTTTTGTAAAGTAGCATTGGTCATTACACCTATTTTTTAAATGTATGTTTTAAATCTTGGTTTTTATCCCCCAAATTTTGGTCTTTTTAATATCTTTCACATTTCTACTTAACGTGTTTATTCTTCTTTCCTTTAGCTCTTTGAACATACATAATTCAGTAACAATACATTTTAATGACTATGTCTGCTAAATATAGCATCATGTCAGTTCTGAGTCAGTTTTGGTTAATATTTCTCATTATGGTAGGTTATTTTTTCCTCCTTATTTGCATGCCTGCTAACTTTTGTAGTAGATGTCTGACATTATGGACTTTACCTTGCCAGGTGTCAGATAATTTTTGTAATCCTATGAACATTCTTGAACTTTGTTTTGGGATGTAGTCCCATTACTTGGACAGTTTCAGGTCTTGCTTTTGCAGTGTGTTAGGTGCAACCATAGTAATGTTTAATGTGGGACTAATTTTTCCCCACTATGGAGACCAAACCCTATGAGTACTCTAATCTGTGCTCCATACATAAGGTCTTCTGGTCTGGTTGGTGAAAACAGGCACTGTGAAAGCTCTGGGCACCATTTCCTCTATTCTTTTTATTTTTTTAAATTTTTTTATTAAATCATAGATGTGTACATTAATGCAATCATGAGGTACCATGCACTGGTTTTATATACAATTGAAAATATTTTCATCACACTGGTTAACATAGCTTTTCTGGATTTATCTTAGTTATTGTGTTAAAACATTTATATTCTACATTTAGTAAGTTTCGCATGTACCCTTGTAAGGTGCACCATAGGTGTAATCCCTCCTTCTCCAGTCTTGGGTAGCCTTCTCATGTGTATGTGCTAATTGGTCCTCTGCTGAATTCTCAAGGGGATCCTCCAAAGTTTTTCAGAGTTATCCCTCTGTCTCCTTTCAGGTATTTGCCCTACAAACTCTAGCCACTTCTTTCTTCCCTGGATTTTCAGCTCCTTCTCCTCAGTTCCTTCTACAGGGCTCTGTGCACCATGCACCACCACCTAGAAACTTCCTCAAGGTCATTAGCTGGCAGTAATAAGTCCCACCTCTTTGTTTTTCATTTCTCAGGGGTCACTACCTTTCACTGCCTAATACCCAGTGTCTTAACAAACATTGTTTCACATATTTTGTTCCTTTGTTAACTTTTTTCATTGACAGAGTAAAGCTGTTGCTTGTTACTCCATCTGGACTGGAAGCAGAAGTCTATCTGGACCCTGTTACTGCAGAAGAAAGAGCAGCAGGTAGAAGTTACGATTCAGCTCAACAGTTTTTCTATTTCATCCTCTGTTTCTTTTTATGTAAGAAGACTGAGGAAAGGGGACAGGTGAGATGCCTCTTTTCTCTCTCTCTCTCTCTGTCTCTCTCTGTCTCTCTCTCTCTCTCTCTCTCTCTCTCTCTCTCTCGATAACTTGAAAGCATTTTTTTCCCTAATATGGCTGGAAATAAAAGAATTTAAAAATTATTGCTGAATTTAATTCAGTGAAAGCTAAAAGTATAAGAAGAAAACAAGCTATTTCCTTCCAGTCATTTGACGTGATATCTCATCTGCTCTGAGCAATTGAAAGTACAATCCTACTACATTGTGTAGGTCCTTTGAAATTAAGATTCTCCCTGCTAGGTGCTAATATCACTGCAAACATCAACTACTACTGTTGCCCTTTCAGCATTTATCTGGTAAATATTCGATCAAATTACTAGTCAGCTGGGATTGACTCTAGGAGGACAGGAAGGAACTCCACAAGAAAGTTTTAGGCCTACCCACTATCAATATTTCTTCAATTACTTCTTTTGAGTCTTCAGAGACTGTGCTGAAAAGGACCGATGGTGCTGTTAGCTATGAAATCTGTCAGGGGAGAAGAATGTTCCCTGCTTCAGTGTTTGCTGGAGTACATCAATGTCTGACCAACATCCGTATCATTACTAACACCACCTGTTTGTGAAGTTAAATACATTTGGAAAAAAAAGAAAGACTTTTGTCATACAATAGAGTATTATCCCCAGCTGAATGCTAGAGACATTCTACTAAGGGAATAAGAAATAGCAGAAGCTAAGGAGGCGGAGTAGACTTCGGGGCACTGGGAACAACCATATGCTAGGTCAGTAGCTTAATACATTATCTCCTTTTTGACCCTGGAATATACAATGAGTATATTAATACATAACCTTCTCAACAACAAGAACTAGATGGTTCTACTTCTCTTGGGGTCTCACACAGTCCTACTAAGAGTGGCACTGATGTTATCTACCCCTCTGCCTTGTCCCTGCACACTCCAAACTCCTGTGCAGCCACACTACCCCGCGGCTTTCCCTCACAGGTGCCAAGCTTGCTTCTACCACATTTTCACGTACTCCACCCACTTCCGTCCATAAGGGTCATTTCCTGACTCCCCTGTCTAAAAGTCCCACCACCCCTCCAGTTGTTTCTATCCTTTCCACCCTTTGTTTCTCCTCTTGGCACCTTCTACCTCCTTGCCTGGCATAAGTCCACTTATTTGTTTATTCTACTGTCCCTCTAGGTGTTAAGGTCTTTGAAGTCAGGGACTTTATTTTGGTCTCTCCTGTATCCCCCACATCTGGGATAGTATCCAGTATACATGAGGGGCTCCATAAATATTTGCTGAATGAATAAATATGTAGGACAATTCACAGGCTAAATAAATATGTATGCACCATTAGCTGTAAGTAACAAATGATGTTTGGCCATAAAGTTAAATTTCGTATATCAGATAGTTGGAGATGCTATTGGAGTCCCTCAGTATGGGGTCAGCTGGGCTGCTAGGGTAGCACTCTGAGAAGATGATGAAGGATGCACGAGAAAAACAAGGCTGTTTAAATCTGAGACATCCCCCCAAGAAAGACTTAGAAAGAAGGGCCTCCATCATGGATGCAGCAACACACCCATCAGCATGGGGATTGGTTCCAGGAAACCCTAGAATAGGGTCAAATCTCTTCCTTAAAACAACATGGTATTTGCATATAACCTATGTACATCCTCCCATATCCTTAATCATTTCTAGATGACTTATAATCTACCTAATATATGGTAAATGCTCTGTAAATAGTTGTTATGCTCTACTGTTTTTTTTTTAATTTGCATCATTTTTGTTGTAGCGTTGTTATTTTGTATTTTTAAAATATTTTCAACTCATACTTGGTTGACTCCAAGGATGAGGAACCTACAGACAGAAAGCGCCAACTGTACACCCTATAGAACGTGGAACATTACCGCCTTTCCTGGACCCACCCAGTTACTCAATGTTAGCAACTGAAATTGTGTGGCGGCAAGGTGCCTAACGACATATAAAAGAAACATCAGCAGGGCCATTTAAGAAACCGAGCTAGAGTTTTGCATTAGCACATTTCCCTTACAAGCTAGCAGGAAAAAAAAAAAAAAAAAAAAAAAAATTAAAGAATGAACAAGATTTTCTCATTCTCAGTTCATCATCTGGCTGGCTTCTCTCTTCCTTTAATGGTTGTTACTATGAGAATTCACCTGCTGCCATGCAGCTGAAAGGAGGGTCAGAAGTTATCAAGGACCAAGGTGGGGTGCCTACATTTGAGGAATTAAATGTAGCAGAGCCATTTCTGCAGGCTGTGATCTTGGGGCCACCTGGTGTGTGCATAAGGCCCATTCAGGCACAGGCAAGTTCAAGAACTGAATTCCTCTCTCCCAGTGGAGGCTGGGAAGATGTCCCAACCTCTCTCCATCCAGGCCTTCCCCTCCTCACCCCCCTTCCTCCTCCTCCCTCCGTCTACCTTTCTCCCTCCCTCCCCACTCCTACCCAACAACAAGAAGGTTGTACCTGAATTTCCCAGTCCTCACACAGAGAGAGGGGTTGGTTAGCAGCCTCGTTGGAAGAGGGAGACTCAGCAGACTTTCCAGGGGAGAAGAGCTATAATTTTCCTCGAGTAATTTTGACTATCAGGCCCTCACTGCAGCGTGTTCTGAAAGAGAAGAGAACAGAGAACAGGCAGCTTGCTGCTGTTGCTGCTATAATTGTAAAGCCCAAAAGAGAAGACAGAGGGAAGGTGGGTGTGAGTGCTAGGAGCCAGAACAGTGGGGCTGAGCGTCCCTGGAGACCCTCAGAGACTTTCCCTTGAGTGCCCTCCTGTGCTGGGCCGCGCGCAGCACCTGCACCCTTTCCTGAAATTCTTAAAGTCCTGTGGCAGTTAGTATAAAAACAAGAAAGAATCAAGCTCCTGGTTAAAACATACAAATACATGCACACATGTCCACCCCCAAAACAAATAAATCTTGTTCAAATACCATCTTACTTAACAACAAAACAAATTATTCATTTACAGTGAGGCTAATCTGATAAAATCTATGGGCTCAAGCAATCCTCTTGCCTCAGCCTCCTGAGTAGCTGGGACTACAGGTGCTCACCACAAGGCCCAGCTAATTTTTTCTACTTTTAGTAGAGACAGGGTCTCACTCTTGCTCAGGCTGGTCTCGAACTCCTGAGTTCAAGGAATCCTCTCACTTCCACTTCCCAGAGTGCTAGGATTACAGACGTGAGCCACTGTGCCCAGACACTATCTTCTTTTTTAAAGAAGAGGAAATTTTGGATTACAAACTAATACAAACTCTTTGGAAAGAAACATGGAGAATTCTCAAAGAACTAAAAGTGGACCTTCCACTTGATCCCCCATTACTAAGCATCTACCCAGAACAAAAAAAAAAAAAAAAAATCATTTTACCACAAGGACATTTGCACTAGAATATTTATTGCAGCTCGGTTCGCAACTGCCAAGCCATAGAACCAACCCAAGTGCCCATCAACCCTTGAATGGATTAACAAACTGTGATATATGTATACCATGCAGTACTATTCAGCCATAAGACAGAGACTTTACATCTTTTGTGTTTACCTGGATGGAGTAGAAACAGATTCTTCTCAGTAAAATATCACAAGAATGGGAAAAAAAGCATTCAATGTGCTCAATGCTCCTAAAACCAATATAGAAACAACTACACACCCACAGGAAAGAAAAACACAAGTACAGTCTAGCAAGGGGCGGGGAGAAGAGAGAGTGGAGGGGTGAGGAAGGAGGGTGATTGCCGGGATCTCACCTACTGTGCACAAAGTGAGGGTGTTCAGCACTCTCCCTCCACCCCAAGGGCTCAACTACATCCAGAATTTTATTTTAGAAATGAAAACAATGTAACCTAAACATTTATACCCTCATATCAATCTGAAATTTAAAAAAAAAAAAAAAGGAAAAGAGGAAAAGAAAAAAAAAAAAAGAGAGAAAACAGAGATTTGCGAGCGTGAAGTAACTTCCCAAGGTCAAAAGTAAAACCAGGTCAGTCTCCCTCTGAAGCCTTAATTCTTCTCTACTCTCTGCCATGTCAGTGATTTATTTATTTCTGACATGTCAATAGCCTGAGATGCTTGTTAAAAATACAGACTGAGGGGCAGCCGTCCTGGAGATTCTGATCCCGTATGCTTCTTCGTGTTGCTGGGACTCTGCACTGATGACAGCAGCAGAAGCTCTTCTAAAACAGATGCCATAGAACCTCACTTTGAGGACCAGAGCTCCAGGCATCCCTAGTCCAGCCCCCAGACATGAAATGGCTTCCTCAAGGCCAGTCCACTAGCCCGTGACAGGGCTGGGATCAGAACGGAGCCAGCTGGCCCAGCATTCTTTCCATCACATTCCAACAGAGAAAAAAATGCAAGTCTCTTAGAGAGCTTTGTTCTTCCCCTCATTTTTCAGTTCTTCAAGCAGCCAAACTCCCCTGGAGCGTCAAACAATATGTTCAAGGCCAGCACGGAAAAATCACACCACTAATTCGAAAAGTCTCAGTGCTTTGTGCCCACGTACTGCCAAAATTGGAAGCAGTGAAAATCATTTAAATATTACTTTTCTTTAATTGTGAGAATATCAGTGTGTGAAAATTGCCACGTGTAACCTTAAGAGTTGTTACAGCTTTCTAAAAAGCAAGCTTGCCTTTTCCAACTGCCATTCAGCAAGTATTGTTTCTCCTTTTACACATCCCCATTAAACTCTCAGCACAGAATTAGACCTACATAATATCTAAACGTGGTTCAGGATGGATTCTTAAGGGTAGATGTAAATAAATGCCTTATAATTCTATGAGATTATTACAGCTACATTTGCTGTTAAGCTGCCATTCTCTATCACCCTGAGATTGGTGTTTTCTCTCTGTATTTACCCAGTTTGTGTTGAATGAGCAAACATCAAGATTGTTGGCTTAATGCCAAGGTTCAGCAAACAATTGTTCCCCTGTTTCTGGGCTTATTTATTTATTTCTGGTTGTTCTCTGCAAGGATTTGTCATACCGACTCTCTTAAAGGGACACCTAAAATAAGGTTGGAGTCTGCACTTAGGGACAACTCCATTAATTTATGGCTGGTGTGATCGCATGCATTGGCACACGAATTACAAAAATCGTGATTATGCCAATGTTGCTGTTGTGTGTGTGCTTTTTAATGACAATATTCTGGTACCAGTTTCCATTAGTAATATTAATAGTAGTTTTCTTTATCACACAACTGTTCACAGACAGATTAATCATGAACTGGCTAAATACGGTTGATACAGTTACTGAGGCAACCTGCCCCAGTGGAAACTTCAGAGACCTCCTCCCTCATATAAAAGCTATACAGTGTGGATGGATGAAAGAGGGGAAGGTGACTGTTTTCCAGAAAGATAATATTTGGGTTGAAACATCTGTCAAAGGGACATGAAGAACCACAGCAAAATGAAACTTTAAAATTAGGTCTTTGAATTACAGATGACACTCAACATTCCACTCATGTCTCATAATCTGATTCTCTCTTGTCTTTTTTCAGAAGCTACAACGCTGCCTGCTTAGATGCAAACCAGCTGGGCAGCACAGTGAGGTTTTGTTCCTCACTCTATGGACTCCTGTTGAACAGGGTGCTCCAGCGAAGCATGGGTGGGTTTTATCAGCTGAATGAAGCCACTTAACAAAATGTTTTATAGACCCGGGAATTCTGTCACTTAATGAGATAAATTCCCCTTGAATGGCAGTTACCCTGTAGATTTTTGCCCTTCTGGAAATGACACAAACTCTTTCTAGCTATTAAAGTTCCATGTAGCTATTTCATAGCAGTGTGGGAATTACTTTATCACTTTAAATCAGGGGTCAGCAAACATTTTCTGTAAAAGGCTAAATAATAATACTTTAGGCTTTGCAGGCTGTACATCTCTGCTGCAACTACTTAGTTCTGCTGTTATAACACAAAAAGCAGCCATAGATAACACATACACAATAAAAATGACTATTCACAAATACTGAAATTAGAATTTCATAAAGTTCTCACAAATCACTTAATCATATTCTTTGGTTTTTCTCCAACCATTTATAATATCTAACCCACCACATGAAGACAAAAAGTGGGCGGGATTTGGCCCCTGAGTCACAGTTTTCAAACCCTTATTATTTAAACCAATAATAGACTAATGAAGTAGAAATATCAAAACAGCCATCAGCGTCCCCATTTACCTAATCCTTAGCAAGCACTCAAAATGTTAGTTGTTACTGTAAAAGTTAGTTGGGACATATTTGGGAATGAAAGTCAGCACGTAAGTTTTCTGTTTGTGGGAAGAATGCTGGCAAACTCAGTAACTTGGGTGTTGGAATCAGAACTGATTTCTCTAAGTGTCTTTCCACTTAGGAAAGCCTGGAGTCTGAACTGAACTAGGAAAGCATTCACTATGGAATTTGAAGCTCCGGGGCTGCGTGTGACCAACCCTGCCCTAACATCCCAACACTCTCAGAGCTGCAGGGAGAGCTCACTACTATCCTGCATCCCACACAGGTTCATTCTCTATAGAGCAGAGAAAAGGCAGGGAAACTGACTCCAGAGCTTGAGAGATGCCAAGGAAGGATTTCTTTTCTCCTTCACCAATTTACAAAGATCCCTTCTCTACTAGGGCAGAGGGATAAGAAGCTGGTAGAGCATTGGGTCTCCCCATTGTAATTTTATGCATAAAAGTCTTCCTAGACTGAAAATACCTTCATAGAAAGGGGCCAGTGTTCCTTTTCCTCTGCATTTGGCTGTCTAGTGGACTTCATCTTAATTCTTCCCCATCACTTTCGGCCCCTCTTCTTTCTCCTTCCTTCCATTTTTCCTTTTTACCTTGTTTTCAAAGAGTGATTTGATATTCAGAGGTATTCTACAGCCTTGCTACACAAAGTGTGGTTGTATTAATTACCTGCATTTTTCACATAATTAATTTATAAGTTTATATCCTTTAATTTTAATAAGGGCTGTGTTTAATAACTGGATCCAATTACTTCTGATAATGAGCTCTCAGCAGTCAATACTAGTTGGCCCTACCATTCCCCTAGGAAAAAGGCATTTTCACAACTTTGGAGGCACCCAGGATGCTCCAGAAGATGCCTGCACAACATATTTGAGAACCGTCCGATACTTTTACAGCAAACCTCTGTTCACAAAGAGCCTTAAAAGCAAAAAAAAAAAAAAAGAGAGAGAGAGTTCTGTGCAGTACATCACTCTTACAGTTCTACAAATACCCATTAAACTTTCTCAACACCACTTTATAGGTGCCCTCTGTGTTGGATTATTCTAGTGGAGAACTTTCCAGGTTCCAGTTGGACCATTTCATGTGATTTATTACACCCATGAGTGAATACTTTTAGAGAAGTTCCCCAGACACCATTGTAGCCTTGTTACAACTATTCATTCATAAATCTTTAATATTTGTTGCTCCAGAATTATAATGCTTTGCCTTGACTTTCATCTCGTCTTTCCTCTACTTCAATTTTAGTAAAAGAAAAATTGACAGCAACATCCAGTAAGCAGGAGGGAGCATGAAACGGTTTCAGACACTGTAAATTACCAACTTCCTAGAACAGAGACGACCATTGGTTTCCTTGGAAGGATCCAGGATTTTTACATTTTCCAGAATCCTTCCTTGTATTTTCATGTTTTGTAGATGCTTGGAGGACTGAGTCAGGCCACCTGGTCCTCATCCCAGCTCCCTTATTAACTAGTTCCCAGAGGTGCTAGGACCATCACTCAACTCCTCGGAGCCCAAGTGTGCAGCCTGTAAAAACAAGCATTGGTAGACGATCCCTAAGATCCTTGTCGTTTTTTTTTTTATTATTATTATTCTCAAAATAAAAATAATAATAATTAAAAACAGATAAAGAGAGAAACTCCAGGAAAGACAAACTTGCTTATTTGAGCAGTCTTGCTGGTCTTTTTTGATGAATTACATCATTTTTATTTAATTCTCTGAGAAATGTGACTAGCCACGCTTTTTCTTCACAATGTCACCGCTCATAAAAAGCACCCGCCATAAAAATGATTTGCGTGACCCATTTGGCGGCTGCCAAAGCTGTCTGTGGTCCTAAGTGTCTGGTTTTCGTCACTGTGTGGGTTTCTGGTGTGGCCATCCCTTCTGAAGCAGTCCTGTGCCACTGCCTCCACTCCGGCCACCTGCCCTCAGGAGGGCTCTCCACTGACCGTCGCCTTCCACGCATGACCTTCAACTTGTCCCCGCGGCGTCTGAAAGCAGCTCAAGCGCTTGATCCAGGCACCGGGAGCTGGGGCGTGTCCCACGCAGCCTCACAAAGGAAAAAATAAGGTCCCCCGCAAGATGCTTACGGCTCCAGTTCCTTTAAAACGAACTTGGCCAGGCAGCTGGCCCTCTCCTCCTCTCCTCTTGCTCTGGAGAAGGCTGCAATTTGCCTTCTAGTTGTGATGTAGACGCCTCCAGTCTTCTAGTTTTCAGTTTACAGAAGTCCCTTCTTCGCCGCCCAGGTCCCGCGTCTGAGTGACGCTGTTTATTGTGGCAACCATTGCCTACAGCTGCCCAGATGCCGAGCGCGTCCTGCAGAGCGTGGAAGTGCAGGGAGTGCGAGAAGCAGGTGGTGGGGAGCGCAGAGGCAGGGCTCGGGGCGCAGGGCACCGGACGCAGGGCACGGGGTGCAGGGAACGGGGGCGCCAAGGCACCGAGAGCGCAGGGGCAGGGCACGGGGGCGCAGGGCACCGGGAGCGCAGAGGCAGGGCTCAGGGCGCAGGGCACGGGGGCGCAAGGCACCGGGAGCGCAGGGGCAGGGCCGCAGGAGCTCCGAAGCCCGCCGGGGCGCGGCGGGGAGCGCTCGCCCGGGCGCAGGCAACGAAGCCGGCAGAGGAGGAGCCGCGCGGGAGCAGCATGGGCTGCCGCCCTTCCCAGCCTGCTGAAGACCGGACACGGGTCCCCAAGCCCAGGAAGGGCTGGCAAGAGGGAGTCAAGGTAAAAACGAAAAACAAACTAAAAAAGATACAGAGCGTTTAAGTTTGTGGGGCGGCTGGAGTCCGCTGGAGCAGGGTCTACCCAAGTTCACAGCTCCCCTAGTAGGTGGGAAGTGGAGAGGACGGGTGAGAGTAACTTTATTCTGCAAGTGTTAAACTGCCGTCTTCACCAGGAAATATACAGAAGGTGCCAAAAAAAAAAAAAAAAAAAAAAAAAAGTATGCTCATTTTAAGAAAGGAAAAAAAATATGAATTAAAATTGTAATGCTCAAAATATACCCAGAACATTTGTTATCTTGTACCTTGTATCTATTGTCACTGCAGAAGTCAAATGTGACTCAAGTATTACGATTGTAATACTTTTTTTGCTGAAAGTAAAGTATACACATTTGCAAAAGTATTTAATACTTTTTTGCTGAAAGAAAAAGTATACACATTTTTCTTTCTTAAAATATGTATATATTTTTGGCATGCTCTGTAGATAAATACATATGTGTATATATTTATTCTAACTGGACCAGTTCTTTTGTGCTTAAAGAGTCTGCGAAGGTGGTCCACCTCTCAGGGCAGAGGCAGGAAAGAGCAGGGCCTTGGGCTCAGAGCTGGGTTGGCTGTGATTCTCAGGGGAAAGTAGGAGTTCCTGGAAACTTTCCCGTATTGGCTTCTGGAAAATGGTCCTTTGGTAGTTACTTACTTATAATTAGGAAAGATCTCGGAGATCTCAGACGCTATCTCAGGATCTATCTGTGTCCTCTGGGTTGAGAGGCCCAGAGAGGGGGACGTCTTGCCCAAGGCTGCACAGCTTCTTTGGGGGCACGACAAAAATAGAATCCAGAGTTCAAGGGTCTTTCCAGTGCTCTTTCCATTTGCCCTCAAGGCTACCTCCCCCCTAATTCTTCTGGAGACATGAAGGGGATTTTTTTACAGGGTGGAGCCTGGAGGGATGCGTTGGTTGAGGCAACAATGAAGGCCATGACCTCTTCCCATTCTTACCACCATCAGGATTTTATAAACAGTTAGGAACCCTCAGGGGTTCATTTCAGAGGAATTACCCAAAGATAGAGCCACCATGTAGTTTATAATCAAATCATACTGTTAACAGTGAAAGAGAACACTATTAATAAATGTTCCCAGGCCATCCGGCTGAAGCCCAGCAAACTGGGACTCACGGCCACCTTTCCTAAAGGGCATTTTTGGAATGACTGTGTAAGCAGAATGCACTGTGTCTCCGCTGGCCTCTTGGAGTACATTTCAGAAACAAGCACACCCAAGTCTAGTCAGGGATGAGACTCCAGGCTTGATACCTGGCCCTGGGGGAAGCTTTCACACAAATGGCCACCCCTCTTAACCAAGTTTTCTGCTTTCCATCCCGAGACTACCTCAGTCTGTGTTTATGGGTGCATTGCCATTTACCAGGTCTTTGAGCCTCTCCTGTCTTCCTTCACCCACGCTGTCACCTATCTTCCCATGAAAAAATTTTTGTAGTGTGCAAAACCTTTTACAATTTGGTCCCATCCTTTCTCTCGAATGTCATCCTCTCCTCTACGGCCGGCGGCTATCTCTTGTGAGGCTGCCAGGACAAATGGCTTGCAGGCTCCATTCTCTCACCCTGCCCCTGCCACCCTGCCTGCAGGGTTGATCTTTTATCTGCTCCTGTCATATTTCACAACATTTTGTTGTGGTTGTTTCCGTGTTTGCCTCCCGTGCTGAGCTGTTACCTCCTTGAGAACAGGAACTGTTTGTCTTTGTATTTGCAGTACTTACTACATGGCATCAGACTGATCTGCAACAGGCACTAGGGAATACTTCTTGAGTGGCTGCGTGTCCCTCCCAGTTCCAAGACTCCTTAGTGTCCTTTTGTCTTGTAGTAGCATAACTAGTCTAATAACAGTCTGCAAGGAGAAAATTCAATATTAAGATATCCTGAAAATAGACTCAGAGTCGACTGATACATATACCTGTCCCTGCCCCAAGTACTTGACATTGGAAATCTGACCTGGGAGAGGTATGATTATTATTAATTAGCCACTTTATAGCCATGAGAATAGAAATGCTTTTCCTACTTTCATAAATATAAAAGGCTTAGAGCTTAGGAGGTCAGCAGTGTCTTTAACATGAAATGAATATGTTTGCATGCATGAAATATTTATGTTTCTTAGAGGCGCAACTTCAAGATATTCTGAATTAAACTTCTTGAGACCTGTCTACAGACTTTTTGTTATTTTCTACCTTAGTCTAATCTAAAGTGGCAAGAAGACACTGTAATAAAATAGTGCATAATAATAAGAAAAGTATGAGAAAACTTTTCTTAGCTGGAGAAATGCTCTCCTTCTATATGAATAACTCAAAGTTCCTTGTCTGTTATAAAAGGAGAAAGGCTAGATTGGCATAGATGGTCTCCAAGGACCCTGCACAGATTTTTCCCAATGACTGAAAAAGAAAATTCTTGATTGTCAGTAAAAAGGCCCAACTTCCTAAAGTCCAACTTTTAAAACTATCATATTTTTGGCTGGGCGCAGTGGCTCACACCTGTAATCTTAGCACTCTGGGAGGGTGATGCGGGTGGATTGCTTCAGCTCAGGAGTTCAAGACCAACCTGAGCAAGAGTGAAACTCTGTCTCTACCAAAATAAAAAAACTAGAAGGGTATCATGGTGGATGCCTGTAGTCCCAGCTATTCCAGAGGCTGAGGCAGGAAGGTCTCTTGAGCCCAAGAGGGAGAGATTCCTGTGAGCTACAATAACACCCTGGCACTCTACCCAGTCTCTCAGAATAGGGCTATGTCTAAAAACAAATAAATAAATGAAATTAAATGATCATATTCCTGAGTGTTTTAGAGAGTTGTTATTTATTATTCCATTTATTAAAATTAAACTAGGAAAAATCTCAAATTTTGAAGAATTGATTCTTCCTAGATGTCTAGAGACAAATATATTTATAAATTCCATCTACTAATAATTTTGATTTAGGAAGGTTTTAGCTCCAGGAAGCCTCAAGGAGTTACCTCCTCAGAGCTGTTTAGCAAATATGTACCCCCAAAGCTGTAGGACACATGTAATACATCCATGCCTAAAACAAACAACAAACAAAACCCCACCTATCTATAGTTAAAAGGGATACTTCTTTTGGAAGGCTGATCATTCTTGTGCATAGTTGTTAGCTTGGAATTTAAAACTTTTTAATTCTGTCTGAAATTGATAGCGTTTTATCCCCCACGACACTGAGGTATACCATAATGTTGATATGAATTGTAAAAAACACACGGAATCTGTTTTTCTGTTACAACTTCATCTGAAGGAAAAAGTAAAACCTTCCACCCACTTTCCTGCTCCAGTACCATTGCTTGTATAATGCAGGTATATTTCTTAACTGGTGTGGAAATACAAACACTGCATGCACATCTAGAACACAAACACTACTTGTCTTATTTCTGAGATGCATAGATCTAATTAATTTGGAAACATGTTTGGTTTTGAGCTATGTCTATTCTCAAATCTACATCATGAAACTGGGTCAAAACTTCCAGAACGTGCTGCATACTGTAAGATATTTGAGAGATGTTCTTACTTTTCGAAAGAGAATAACCTTAATTTTTTGCTCTGGAAACAGAAGACTGGTTTCCATTGTTTTATACTAAAAAATTGTATTTTGTCCACTTAATTAAGCTTTCATCACTTACAGGGCTCAAGGGGAGGCTGTCTCTAAATAAGCACAAATAGGTAGAGATCCTTGCTAAGGCCTGGATTCTAATTCCAAGCAGTTAAAGTGGCTTTGATGAAACAATTGTGAGATCATTCAGGGGTTGTGGCATTTAGATCTATTTCAAGTTGTGAATTACAGAATGTCTTTGTGAAAAACCACCTTTTAGACTGAACGTATTCAGATTTGCTCTCAACTCCAATGTAGGCATTTGTTGTTGCTGTTGTTAAACTGATTAAATTTTTCAGGATCTTTATTTGGAAATGTTAAATGACAAAATCAGTCCCTCTGTGTAACCCAGTGCTTTACTACAAAAAATGATGGGTCTGTTGAACAAAATAAACTTGTGAAAATACTTGTGTTACTATCACTACAGATACTGGCTTTTAGTCATTTATTTGAAAGAAAGTATAGAGCATTTAACATGATTTGCATCTTTACCTTCAGTATAAACTGAGTTTCTGGAAGAAAAGCACCAGACAGGATTTTCTTTTCCTTTGTCATATGTAACAAACACACACACACACATATATACACATACCTATATATGTGGACAATATAAGTGGACAAATATATGTGGACCTATATAAGTGGACAAAATACACATACCTATATATGTATATATGTGTGTGTGTGTGTGTGTGTGTGTTTGTGTGTGTGTGTATGTGTGTATATATGTGTATATATATACAGATTAGAACCTCCATAGTTGACCACTCCCTGCTTAAATTGACCTAATTTTCATAGACCAGCCTTCACCATGTGTATGTATGAGTACACTAGACCTAGTTCCCTATGTTGACACCTCTATATGCTGACCAAAGTGATCTTTCTTATAGTTCCCTTGAGTGGTCAACTTACAGATAGTCTACTATATATGTATTTATGTATTATGTTGTATGTAGTATGCTATGTTTAAAGACTTTTCCTGGTCCCACTTACTCTATAGGGACTGCATGGGTAGTAACCATGTTTATGAAGAAAGACAGAGGGAGGAAGAGGGAATCATGTAGTTGCTTTTAGGCCTTTTCCTTGGTCTGATTCCTATTTTAGATACATTGGGGTTTTGTTTGCTTACTTGTGTGGTTGGTTGGTTGGTTGGTTGGTTTTTCATGTTTTCACATATGGTCTCAAGCCACAGCATTAATTAACCCTAAATTAGGGGTTAACCCTAAAGACCTGATGTTGGTTTAGCTGGAGTGATGATTTCATCTACACTATGTAAGGTAGGAGCTATATAAGACCTCCTATGAACATGCAAGAATCCCCAACTGACTTATGAAAACCTGATCATGACCAGGGCCTCTATAAGCTAGCCATTGCAATTTCTACTTAGCTTCTAAGGGACATCAGATTTTGGAGTAATTCCAGAAAGTAGTCTAATGTGTATATGATTTTTACTATAAGGTACCAAGCGTTTCATACCAATGTTCTATTTTTTTTATTTAGTTTTCCCAAACGGAATGTCTCCTCCAGTTCTTAGAGTCATAATTTTAGAGCCAGAAGGGAGTTTCCTTCTTCAAACGGAGGCCCTAAGAGGTCAGTTCTCTACCTTTCTAATTTTTCTGGACCTACTTCTTTTCCTAGTTCTTTTTCACTGCCACTGTGCTAGTTGACGTTTTATCAAATCTCACCTGGATAATTGCAATAATTGTAAATGAATATCCTGTTCTGTCCTTTCCTTCCTTCCACTTCCATCACTAACACTAACCCAAAAGTGATCTTTCTCAAAAACACACCTGATGAATTTATTTTACTTCCATGGATAAAAATCCCGTGAAGGATTTCTGTTGCATTCAGAATAAATCAATCTCCTTTACTTGTCACAAGTCTTCCCTTCCCCATCTCAGCATCTTCCACTCTCTGCCTCAATCTGTTTCCACTACCCTGGGATAGTTCACTTTTCTAGACACACAATAGGTTTCATATACCTCTCTTCTATATGCTTTTCCCTCCATCTAAATTGTCCTTCTGTCATTGTCCAGTGGAAACACGTTCATCAAGACCCAATTCAAGCTGCTTCTCCTCTTTAACACCTTTTGCTACCCTCCACAAGACACAAGCTTGTATCACATATAGCAAGGCTGTGCTACAGACAGAGGGAGGCAGCAATCAGGGTCCTGAGGTCCTTCAAAGACTTAGGAGAGCAGAAGAGCATCCCTGGGCCAAAAAATAAAATTAGTAGACAGAAGAAGAATCCCAAGAAGACAATACTCAGTGCGAGATACTTATGTTCTTATCTCTTATGGAGACACTGAGGAGGCTTCCTCTGGTACGTATCTCAGGTGGAGAAGTTGATAACACCCACTACAATGGGAAGTAGAAAAGTTGCCACCTAAGAGATGAAGGATTGCTCAGCACCTGAAGAGAGATGTGGTTGTTAGAGAGGGTATGAGAAAAGTTTTTCTGAACATGTTAACATGTAAAATGTACTTATTCTCAAAATAAATGACAGTTCTTCAAGTTGAATTAATTTAACTTACTTTTTTATTTTATTCCTTTTCTTTTGCTGTGGAACTATGAAAAATTTGGCATGGATAATCAGTTTGTCCTCAATGGTTTCTTAAATCACACATAGGCCAGTTTCTTACACTTTGTTTTGACCTATGTACAAGCAGTGGAACTGGGTTTGAAGAAATAGACATCCTTGAAAGAAGAAGGTTGGATTGTAAATTAGTGCAGTATTTGTGGAGGGCCCTCTGGAAACACAGGATAATATAAAATGTGCATATCCTTGACTCAGCATGTCCACATCTAGGAATTTATTCTCACAGAATGATAGGAAGGGTTCACACTGAAATATATGCATGGATGTTATTCCAGCACTACCACTTATGAAATTGAAAAGTCAGAAATGACTAGATGTCCTTCTGTAGGATTCGGTCAAATAAATTGTGGTATAATTATATAATGAACTACAGTGCAACCACCATTAAATAGAATGAGGGGGACTCATGGTGACCTAGGTAAACATCTCTGATACATGTAAAGGAAAAACATGTCACATAAATATATCATTAATATATAATTCTGCTTATTTTACTTTTTTAAATAGCCTTAATGAAATATAATTCACATACTATATGATTTACCCATTATCTTAGTCTGTACTGGTATAGCAGAATACCACAAACTGGGTAAGTTAAAAAGAACAGAAATTAATCTCTCACACTTCTAGAAGCTGGGAAGTCCAAGATCAAGACAACACAACATTTGGTTGTCTGGAGAGGGCCATTCTTCTATGTCCTCACATAAAGAGTAAGCCAGCTCGAGGCTGTGTGAAGTCTCTTATAAATCCCTTAATCCCCTTACAAAGGGAAGAGCCTCGGGGCTTAATCATTTCTTAAAGGCCCCACCTCTTAATACTATCACACTGGTAACACTTGAATTTTGTAGAAGACACATTCAAACCATATCATCCATTTAAAATGTATAATTGACAACCATGACCACAATTTAATTTTAGAACACTCCCCTTACCCAAAGAATGGCTACCCAACAGCAATCTCGATTTCCCCCCTTCCCCACCCTAAACAACAGCTAAATCCATCTTCCGCCTCTATAAATTTGCCCATTCTGAACATGGATGGTCTTTCTAACTGGCTTCTTTCATTGGCTTCTGGTTTCCAGGTATCATCTATGCTGCAACATGTGTCAGTTTTTAATGTCTTTTCATTGCTAAATGAGATTCCTTTGTTTGCCTAGACCACATTTTCTTTATCTATTCATTAGTTAGTGGACATTTGGATCATGAACAATTGTGTGCAAGTTTTTGTGTGAACACATGTTTTCATTTTGCTAGGGTATATATGCAGAAACAACATCTTGGATCAGATGGTAACTCTACGTTTAACTTTTTGAGGAGCTCTTAAACTGTTTTCCAAAGTAGCTACACCATTTTATATTTGCACAGCAATGTATGATGAGTCCAATTTCTCCACATCCTTGTCAACACTTATTATTGTGTTGTTTTTTTTTTTCATTATAGTTATCCAAGTGGGTGGGAGGTGTTATCTCATTATGATTTTGATTTTCAAACCTGCGAGCTTTAGGCAATCCACCTGCCTCGGCTTCCCAGAGTGCTAGGATTATAAGCATGAGCCACTGCGCCCAGCAATGATTTTGGTTTTTATTCACCTAAAGATTAATGATGTTGAACATCTTCTTCTGTGTTTATTCTGATTTGTAAAGACTATATGAGCAAACACATCTGGGAAGTGATATTCTTATACTAAGATGTTAATAGTGCGTCTGTCTAGGTGATGTTGCTTGTTACTTTCTACTGTGTTTCTGTATCAATCAGCGTTCTAATAGAGGAACAGAACCAGTAGGACAGATGGATGGATAGGTAGATAGACAGATGAATTGCAAGGAATTGGCCTGTGCAATCACGGAGGCTGGCTAGGCAAATCCAGACTCCATAGGATAGATAGGGCAGGCAGGCAGAAAAAAACCAGCTGGACTTGAAGCTGCAGCTCACAGGCAGAATTTCTTCTTCCTCAGGGAGACCTCAATTCTATTCTTAAAGCCTTTCAATTGATTGAATAAGACCCATCAAGATTAACAAGGAGAATCTGTTTTACTTAAAGACTGTGGATGTTAACCACATCAGCAACATACCTTCCCAGCTACATTTAGATTCCTGCTTGAATACAGTAACTGAGGTTGGGCATGATGGCTCATAATTGTAAAACTTTGGAAGGCCAAGGTGGGAGAATTGCTTGAGGCCCAAAGTTTGAGACCAGCTTGAACAAGAATGAGACCCCATCTCTACAAAAAATAGAAAAATTAGCCAAGCATGGTGGTGCCTGTATTTCTAGCTATTCCAGAAAGTGAGGCAGAAAGATCACTGGAGCCCAGGAGTTTGAGCTATAATGACTCCCTGGCATTCTAGTCCTGGCAACCAAGGGAAGCAAGACTGTTTCCAAAAGAGAGAGAGAGAGAGATTGATTTTACAATAAATTTAGTTTTTGTTTGTTTGTTTGTTAGAGACAGGGTGTCTGTCACCCAGGCTGGAGTGCAGTGGTGCAGTCACAGTTCACTGTAGCCTTCAACTCCTGGGCCCAAGTGATCCACCTGCTTTAGCCTTCAAACTGCATGAGCCACCACACTTAGCCAGTATTACTGGTTTTAATCAGCAAAAACAATATAGTTTCATTTCTCTTTAAACTTAAAAAAAAAAACCCTCGACCTCTACTGTGATACTGATGATGGGGACTTGCTTATCGGGCATCCTCAGCACGCTCAGCATGGTATCTTGTATCTGATAAATTCTTGTTAGATACTACATTAGTTTTCTATTGCTGCTCAAATAAATTAACACAACTTTAGTAGCTTAAAACAACACTTCTGGAGGTCAGAAATCCAAAAGCAGTTACACAGGGCTACCGTCAGGGTGGTGCGAGGATGGCTCCTTTCCGAGGCTCCGGGGAAGGAGTCTCTCCTTGCCTTGTCCTGCTTCTCGGAGCTGAATTCCTGACTTTGCTTCACTCATGCCCCTTCCTCCGTCTTCAGCTTCAGTACTCTAACATTTTCAAATCTGTGGACCTCTCCTTGGATCATTTTCCCCTTTTCTGTAGTCCGATCTCCCTCTGTCTCCTTTTTCTAAGGACACTAGATAATTCAGGGTAATTTGCCATCCCAAGAACCTTAATCACATCTGCTAAGTTGTTTTGCCCTATAAGATGACACCTAGTTTCTGTGGACTACTCAGCCTACCACAGACACTTGTTGGCTACAGAGCACAAACCTGACCCTGCAACCTTGTTTTGTTTTCTGAGAAATCTTGACTATCCTAAACCTGTTCCCTTTTCACAGGCTGATGTTGCCAAGGGGGCTTGCAGCCCCCAAATGGAAACTGCACTGCCCAAGGACACTGTGGACAACGCAGAGGACCTGAAACAAGCCCACATGGGAAACTTACCTGGAACCATTCCAGAAAGGTCTCCATCTCCCAGGGACAGAAACAGGAGAGTAAATTCAGGTAACCTTCCTCCACCCCATTCATGTTGGTCTTACAGAGGACTATTTCTCTAAATACATTATACAGTGTCCCTGTGGAAGACCTTTCATCACTGCTTTGTGGACCATGAAGTACTTTAAATGATAAGATTTTTATCCCTAAGACATTAGAATTTAGCCTTAGGTTTTCATTACATGAGTAAATAATGCTACACATTAATCTTCTTGTTGCCGAAGTAATTAAAACCATCTTAAAAAAAAAAACAAAAAAAAAACTAAGAGCCTTTTTGAGAGTTGGGAATAAACCTTAGGAACAGCTCTTGCAAAGTTTAAAAGAATTTAACCTCCCACTATGTTAAGATCTTTCCAAGGGAATGTCTATAATCAGGGGTCCTCAAACTTTTTAAACAGGGGGCCAGTTCACTGTCCCTCAGACCGTTGGAGGACCAGACTATAGATTTAAAAAAAAAAAAAAAACTACGAACAAATTCCTATGCACACTGCACATATCTTATTTTGAAGTAAAAAAACAAAATGGGAACAAATACAATCACACCACCTCCTGTGGCCCGCGGGCCGTAGTTTGAGGACCCCTGGCACATTTTCAAAAATAAATAAAACCTACACCAAACTGTCCTCTGCATCTTTCCCCACCCAAATTATCAGCAAATAAACAATAAAAGAATCTTTCAAAAATGTAAATGAGGTGATTACTCCCCAGTGTGGTCTTTAGAAACTATTGGTGGTTTTTGTCCTATGGTGGGTTTTCCCTTTACTTGATTTACCCCCTGGTGTTGATTTAACTCACCTTATTTGTAGTTGTCAGCCTTTGCAACAGATTGAACTTCACAGAGCTCAAGGAAAACTGCTGTTTGATTTTCGGAGAAGGCATTCATTTCTTGCCTTGTCTCTGTAGTTTCTTCTCTAGGTACAAGTAAGGACTGGAAAACAAGTTAACACATGTGATTATTTTTCTTGGACTTTCCTGGCACACTCGGGTTACCACAGATTCTAATGTTCTCTCTCCTCTTGCAGCTCTGCTACGTCGACACAACCTCTGAGAATGACATAGGTGGTTGGGGAATGCAATGCAGGAACAGCCCCTCTTTTTCTTCTGTATCTTGGGCCAGCTCAGACATTATTTACCCTCTAATAATTCTGTTAAGACCCTGTCTAGACTGCAGCCTGAATGCTAAATATCTGTGTTGGTCACAGACCACAAATTGTCAGGCAGACAGGGCCCAGGTGTGCCCCAGAACTTCTGCTCTGTGGCATGTTAGGAACCACGCTGTACAGCAAGAGGTTGTGAGTGAGCCAAGCTTCATCTGTGCTTACAGCCCGTCCCTTCATGGCCTCCCCACCTGAGCTCCACCTCCTGTCGCATCAGAGGGGGTGTTAGATTCTCATAGAAGCATGAATCCTACTGTAAACTGTGCATGCAAAGGATCTAGACTTCATGCTCCTTATGAGAATCGAATACCCACCCCCTAAGGCACCCCCACAAGCCCTGCCTATGGAAAAATGTCTCTTCCGTGAACCCAGTTCCTGGTGCCAAAAGGTTGGGGACTGCTTTCCCCAACCCAGTCAGTCCTGCCAGCCACATATACACTGTTAAAAGAATTTGCAGAAGGCAGGAGAGTGCTGAGCCAGAGCAGCTGGGGTGGGTGTCAGCCACCAATGCAGCTGTTTCTTAAATGTAGTGTCAGTGAGTGTTCGGGAAGCACCTTACTGCAGAATGAATAAGACCCTGCCTCCTAGACTTGCTATTTGCTCTCGACCCAGTTGCCCTTCTTCCTCCGCATTCTGGGTTTTCTCCTTTCTGTGCCTCTGTTCTTCACATGTGCAGAGTATATTTGTTAAGAATCTCAGGTTTCACACTATTTCCCAAGTGCTTCCTTTTTAAAAAACTTTTGATTTAGAATAATTTCAGATTCAAGAAAAGGTGCCAAAATCGAAGAACACCTGTATTCTTTCACCCAGATTCCCTACATGTTAATGTGCTACCACATTTGCATTATCATATTTCCCCATATACTAGTATATTCTTATGAGAATAAGTTATAGACATGATGCTACTTTACTTCTAAATACATCAGTATTTCCTTAAAACAAGGACTTCTTTTTTTTTTTTTTTTTTTGCATACTCCCCATACAAGGATTGAGATCAGGAAATTGCCATTGATGCAGTGCAATTACCTCATCAATAGACTATATTCAGGACAGGTGTGGCGGCTCACACTGGTAATTCCAGCACTCTGGGAGGCTGAGGCCAGAGGATCGCTTGAGGTTAGGAGTTTGAGACCAGCCTGAGCAAGACTGAGACTCCATCTGTACAAAAAATAAAAAAATAAGCTGGGAGTGGTGGTGCACACCTGTAGCCCCAGACACGTGGGATGATGACTGAGGAGCACTGAGTCCAGGACTCGGAGGTTGCATTGAATTATGATGATGCTTTTGCACTCCAGCCTGGGTGACAGGCTCAAATTTTGTCAGTTATCTCCCAACTGTCCTTTGTACATAAATTTTCCCGTTCAGGTTCTAATCCCAGATCACACATTTAATTTGGTTGTCAGATGTGATCAGTCTCCTTTAATCTGAAGAACCTCTCAGCTTTTTATTCGTTTTATGCCCTTGACATATTTGAAGAGTGTAGACCATTTATTTGCTGGAAAGTTCCTCAATTTGAGTTTGTCTGAGCTTTCCTCATAATTAGGTTCAAGTTATACATTTTTGTTAATACCAAGAATACCTAATCTGATATTGTGTTTTTCTTGGTACATCAGATTAGGAAGTATGTGAGACCTATATTTGACCCATTATGGATTTTTTTTTTTTTTTTTTTTTTTGCTTTGAACAGTTATGTTTTGAATCCAGTATAATTTACTGATTTTTTAAAATGACATTTGGAATTTTAGTCACAGTTAGGGAGCCTTTCCCTAAGCCAAGGGTAAAGACAAATTCACTCATGTTTCCTTATATAATTTCAAATGACGTGAGAAAATGCTAATGTAAATGTTAACTATATGGGGAAAAAATGGTATGTCCAGTATTATATCAAATTTATTAAAATAAAAGTTTACTAACTAACAAGGGTAATCTCTAGGTGGTGAGAATATGCTCATTTTTATTTTACCCTTTATACTTTGCTTTATTTTCTAAACTTACTACAGTAACTATGTGTCACTTTTATAATAGCACATTTTAAACATCCTCCAACATCCTCCAATATCCAAAGAAAGCAAGAAAACTAGTTGAAATGACTGATATACTTGAGGGATTTCTCTATAAGTTAGCTACACTTGCATGAGGAGAAGACACACACAGAAAGGTACTAAAATGGGAAGGGATTTGTTGGAATTACTTGCAATTATTAATTAGAGAAATCTCTTGTAACGGAGAGGTTACTATTGTGAAGTGAAAGACACCTGGTTAGTGTGTGTGTGTGTGTGTGTGTGTGTGTGTGTGTGTGTGTTTTCTGTCTGCCCAGCACAAATTCGTGAAAGCTGTCTTTGCTAACCCCTGAGGTTAGAGATTTTCATAAAAAGATTCCATTCACAAAATGGAATGGACTTAGTTTCTTTTTTTTTTTAATTTTTTTTATTGTTAAATCATAGCTGTGTACATTAGTGCAATCGCCTATACCCATTCTAACATGCACCATAGAAGTGGCCCCACCCATTACCCTCCCTCCACCAAAGGGACTTAGTTTCTATCAGGGCTTCAAGAGGATTACAAAAGAGAAGATAGCTCATTTCTGAGGATGCCTCATTGCACCCTCTTTGACAGGAGAAGCAAAACTGCCTTTGGCCCAACAGTCCAGGGGTCTTTATTTAATAATGTGATGGCATAAAGGCAGCTGCTTATTTGTTTATTTATACAATGGGGTGATTTGGAATGGGGGCCTCTCTCATTAGTGCAGCTTGTAAAGCTTCTCCCATAAACTGTTTCAGTGCTCATTTTTAGATCACTAACAAAAATTTAGTTGATATCACTACAATTCTTATTTGGTTCAAAGACTGTTCAAAAAGGCATACTTTTACTTATGTAGATTTACCAGATGGTATATTTTAAACTCAGGGTTGCAGAACTAGAAGTCTCTTGGCAACATCATGCTGTTTATCCTCTGTATACAAAGCATAGAAACCAAACTGCAACTCATAATAGTCACCAAAAGAATATCTGAGTCTTAGCGGTGGCTTAGCTACATAATTAGTTGAGCAAACCCGTGTTGTCAGACCCAAGTGTATAAGTGTTGTTACAACAAAAAGGTAGTACATAGCAGCACACAGAAAGACTTTCTGTTATGTTAATATGTGACCTGATAAGTAAATAGCATATTATGGTGATTATATCCTCTGTAAGACTATTAAAAATTTGAGCTTCAAAGGATTGCAACAATTTATAATAGAAACATATTTAGGTAAGAATGCTGAGACTAAGATTTAATTAAGCAGCATTTTTCTTTTTTGTTTATTTATTTAGAGGCAGGGTCTCACTTTGTCACCGGGGCTGGAGTGCAATGGTATAATTATGACTCACTGTAGCCTTGAACTCCTGGACTCAAATGATCCTTCCACCTCAGCCTCCTAGCTGAAACTACAAGTATACACCACACACCCGGCTATTTTTTTTTTCAGAGATGGAGCCTCACTATATTGCCCAGGCTAGTCTCAGACTCTTGAGCTCAAGTAATCTTTCCATTTTGTCCTCCCAAAATGCAGGGGATTAGGCATGAGCCACCATCCCTGGCCCTAATTAAGTAGCATGATTTATAAAACATCCATTTAGCATTTAATTGGTAAAATCTTCATTCTTAAATTTTGCTTTCTTTTATCTTTCCCTTTGGAACACCTAGTGACCAATGGATTAATCAATAAGCCCCAACCCCTACAGAATGGAGAGCGACAGAAGTCATCAGACATCCTGGAGGAACTAATTGTTCAAGGAATAATACAAAGCCACAGACAAGTATATAGGAATGGAGAATCATATGATGTCATGGCAAGTAACTTTGTAATTAACATTAGCTTATACTTAAAAGTAGCAATAGACTATGATTGATCATGGACCATTATTTCCAGCATATTTAAATTATAATACAGATAAGAGCATTTATCTACGTCAGATTTTTCTTCCATAAACCCCTACACACCATCCTTTTTTATGCATTCAAAAATTCCCCTAATTACTAATGATTAATCAATCCAATAAAAGGTTTCTTGAGTTTTACTACATTTGAAAAACAATAAGCCCCATTGAATAACATGCCTTAATTTTTTCAGTAATTTTTATTATGGATAGACTATGTCATAGGCATTGTGCCAGGCATTGAGAATATCGAACTAAAATCTGCTGGGGCAGTGCCTGTGGCTCAAAGGGGTAGGGTGCTGGCCCCATATGCTGGAGGTGGCGGGTTCAAACCCAGCCCTGGCCAAAAACTGCAAAAAAAAATAAAATAATAAAATCTGCTTTAACCAATAAGAAAATGAGCCTGTGACAACACAATGTTTGAGGTGATTTATATTACCTGCTAATTACCCTGATTTAAACATTGTAATGTTCAAATGTTACTTAATGATGTTACTGAACACCATTATTGTGTACATTATTGAATATTATGAATTACGTCATTATTATGAATTATTGAACATTATAATGTATGCATATATCAAAACATATTATACCCTATGAATATGAACAAGTATGTTTCAATTAAAAATAAAATAAAATGTTAAAAAAAAGAAAGAAAAGAAAATGGACCTAAATGCCAAAGCTAAAATAGATACGCTCATATATTTATACATATGCACACCCTAAAATCAAACATGAGGGAATAAATACAGTTCTAGAAATAGTTATACTATTATTTTTGTTTTTATTAATTCCCCTTGACTAATCTGTCATTGTTTTTCTTTAGTGAGAGTAATATTTTTACTCTGATTTTAACTGGTTTGGCCAAAGTCTAATGTTGCAAATTTTTGAATAAGTTCTGTGTAAACCTGTGAAGAAGATAGAGGGTTTTGTCATTGTTTGTCATTCTTATTTTGTTTTGTCGTTTGTTTGAGTTGTCATTTTATTTTTCTTCCAGTTAGCGTTCTCAAGTACCACCAGTAATCCTTGATCCATAGTCAAAAAAGAGACAGTGAAAAAGAAAAAAGAAAAAAAAAAAAAAGGAACCTGAAGGAAAATGAATGGAAAAACAGAAAGAAAGAGAAATAGTGGAAATAAAACCCAGACATTATACCAAATGCTCCTAATGGTTGCCTATCCCTTTCTCATAGGGAAAACAGTCAATTGAGAATAAACAGACTCATTATTTAAATCAAGTTTTCCATCCAGACCAAGTCACTTCATGTTTGAATAAAGTTAATTTCCTTCTCTGTGTGTAGGGAATGTTGAGAACTCATGAATAAAAGCTAAAGCGGCATTTTCTTTTGAAAAAGGAAAATAAATCTTGTAGAAGGTTTTTAGGGAAAAAGAGAGGAGCTTTTTTAACCTTCTGAGTGATATTACCAGGCTGCCAATTATAAGAGGATGTGGGGAAAAGAGGAAAGTAAAAATGCACCAAATAACAGAAAAGATAATGCCAAAGCGATGACAGTTCCCATTTGCACGGTGCTGAGACAAGGCATTTTGGAGTACTTTATCTCATTTGAAAGTACTACAAGAAAGATTGGGGTTTTTAATATTAGGGAGGTGGAGAGATATTTTTCTAGCTTTAGGTGAGTCTCTGGGGGTGAGATAAAAGAAGGCCTGTGGCAAGAAAAAGACAGGAGAGCAGTCCAAGTGGAAGAGGATGGATTTTGAAAACACTCAGCCTCTAAGCAATGCCTTCGTAAGGGAAATGCTGTAGACGCAGCTTGCTGTTAACACCAGCAGGAATAACATTAAAATATTTCTCAGCGATTCAATTGCCAGAGATGAATTAGTTCTGACTTAGACCTTGCAAGGGAGCAGGCAAGGTTAATCGATGTAAACTACCTTGTGAAAGCAATATATTTATTACAAGAAATGAAAACTATGGGCTTGACGTTCAGTAACATAATTAAGTAAAAACAAAGATGAAGACTTTCCTATTATAGAGACATGGAATGGTTTTTAGGAGCAGAGTTTGGATCATTCTCAAAAGGATATAAATGTGACAGCCTGCAAGAATAACTCAGTTCTCTCTCTTTACCTCTCTCGCTCTCTCTTTTTGCTTTGGCCACAATATCCCAACATAAGCCAGGCTTGCAACAGGCCAGAGCAGCAACACACAGCCCTTTGTTTTATTGCCCAACATAGTAGCCGTTGACCTGGCTGTCCATTGGAGTCACCTAGAGACGTTTCAAAAATCCCAATGTCTGTCCCTCCCCCCCTTGCACCAGTGCCAAGGCCTGGGGAGTGGCTTTCACTCTTTCAAAAGCTCCCAAGGGATTTCGGTGGGCAGCCCAGGCCGAAAACCACTGCCTTACAGTTTCAACGAGCTGTAGACAAAGCTGTTAAATCCATTACCAAGCTAGGAAAGTTTATAGCTTTTGAAATCATAGTCCATTCCCTATTCATTATGAAAGAGAATTCTAAAACATTCCTGAAAATATAACATTCTGGGAACAGGGTGTAAAATTATCCTCAGGAAGCCCGCGGAGATGAAGAAGAGCTGCAGTCGCTCAGTGTCACAGATAAAGCCTGTTTTAGTGCAGGTGCAGCTGAGAATCTATATGTCAGACACCGGGTGTCTTGCATATTTTGGGAAAAGTGGTTAAGGCCAATGTAAAACGATGAGAACGAGTACTGAAGGACTGAGAGGGAGCCGTATTAAGAATGGAACTATTACTATTTTGAACTTTCTGATACATAATTTTTTAAAAAGACCAGATGTGATACAATTGGCTAAGAAACAAACCAAGGAGTCAAGAGAAACACAAAGGAAGTGCCAGAAAAAGGATTTTGATGTCGGCAGTTACTACAATGGGGTGAATCCCATCAGACACGTAAATATTATTTCTTCATTGCTCTAGGAGAACACATTCTTTTACATAAATAAATACATTTTCACATAAATAAAATATTATGAGGAAAATAGAAGAATTGTGAGACTACGTTAAAAATAACTCTTCCTCATCACAAGAATGGGGAAGCATGAATCCTATGTACTCAATTTTGATATGAGTACAATTAACGACAATTAAGGTCATGGAGGGGGAGGAAAAGCAGAGAGAGGGAAGGAGGGAGGGGGTGGGGCCTTGGTGTGTGCCACACCTTCTGGGGGCAAGACATGATTGCAAGAGGGACTTTACCTAACAAATGCAATCAGTGTGACCTGGTTTATTGTACCCTCAATGAATCCCCAACAATAAAAACAAATAAATAAAATAAATAAATAAATAAATAAACAAACTAAGTCTTCCTATGTGGGCCAATAGTATAAATACAAGAGAATTTTAGACATAGATCTGCTCCTTCTTAACCAGGTTGTTGTCTTTCATTCAGTTAGTTTGAGTGGAATGGAATAAAGCATGCTGAAAGTGTGGGTCCTCCATTCACCTTCTGAATCAGGGGCATCCCTTGTGAGCCAGTCTCTTCCTTGAAGTCCAAGGGAGGATCTGTGTCCACCATATAGCCCCTTTTTGTCCATTTTCCTTGTATTTATCACTTGCTTGCTAATGAGTACTACAGCACTCCCTAGCACTCTCTGGGTAATCAACTTTCAGAAATGTTCATACTAATAGAATCTGTGTTTCCTTAAGAGTTAAAAAATATATGCAAAAAGTATAATACTTACGACACTAAATAGCATATCAAGTGAATGTTTCAATGTAGTTCAAAACATTCTAATGAGAGTTAGGTGACTGTGTTATAAATGTGCCTTGGTTTTATGTACCCGTGTCTATGAGTATGGATTGGTGTGGACCACTGTAGAGAGATGCGTTAGGCTCTTGTTGATCCACAAAGGATATCATAAGGTGTCTTTTAAGTGTCTTTTATCCCAAACTCCTTTCTCCCTACTTTTTAGCATGTCCTGGGTCACCCTACGTGAAGGACTGTGAATTCTTCCTTTGACTCCTATGTCTGGTCCAAATTTATTCCCTTCTCTGTGAAACTTCTGTACGCGGTTACCTTTAGTGTAGTTAGGAGGTTTGTTCACATTGCATCAGAGTCTCTAACGTTATTTGCTGAACCTCATGTGGAGTTTTTAAGGAGGAGGAAGTTGACAGGGTTAGGACTAAATGTCAGTGATCCGAGTGACCTTCCCCAGGAGGTCTAACAGTGACAGAACAGGAATGACCAGATCTTTTGCAGGAAGCTTTGTCCATTTTCTATGTACAAGACTCCCTTGAAGGAAACAAAACCAAAGTTCATTTATAGGTCAATAGTTAAGAAAGCTCTGAGGAATACACAGTGGATGTAAAAAGTAATAATTACAAATAATGTTATCCAGAAACAAGACTCCAATCTTTGGGCTTGGTAGTCCTCTAATAGTATCCTTGAAGAAAATTAACTGAACTGGTCACTTGTAGAGGCTTTAAATTTGACTTTTTTTCTCTTCCCTTCTTCTCTTTTCTTTTCTTTTTTTACTTTAAATTTCTGCTGGCTGCATCTTTCCAAGCATAATACAATCATTGTTTTCATTTTTAAGTGCCAACATTCGACAATAATGATTTCGTAAAATTCAGTGGTATAGAACGCAATTGTCATTCTATACATTTCTCAATTCCTTTACTTAAAATGTTGAGCTCAAGAAAAAACAGGGCTGCCTAGATAGAATTAACTGCCTCAAGGGGAAGGAAGAACATAGTATCACAGGCATCATTTTGGGATTAAGCCACAGGAAGCAGCCACCCCAACAGGAAAATCCAAAATTCTTTCAGAACTACTGATCTCATCATTTTAGAAAAGGTGCAGACTCCTATGCAAAGAAAACCCAGCTTTTCTTTATTGGATCTTGGATTATTACTTCCTTTTTCTTATAGTCCTCTACAAGTGAACATTCCTTTAAAAAAAACATTTTCATAGTAATTTCACAGTATCTGTAGTTGAGACACCATGTCCCTCTTTTTAGCAGATGGCTTCTGCCAGCAGGAAGCCTAAAAGCCGATTGTCGTAAAAATAATACAAATGGTGGTGGTGGGGAGGGAATTTGCTTTGCGAACATCCCACAGTTTTCATGTGGTGAAAAACCTTGCACTGCATAAAACGGATGGCGCTAGGGAGCCAAAACGTCGGTACATGTTTTCCCTTTAGAAGACTCCTACAATCATAGATTTCAAAGCAGGAAGGAAATTTAGCAGTCCTCAGTCCCCTCACTGTTTCACAGTTGAGAAAGTGGAGCCTGAATAAAACAGGTAACTCAGCTGCACACTGGGTGGCCTGCTGAGGGATGACACTGCATCCCTGGTTATGACTTGGTGTGCTATCATTGCAAAAGTCACTGCTTTTACAGATTTAGTGAGTGGCTATATATACTTTCCTTTTCCTTCTTCCTTCCATTTCCCTTCAATCCTGTGAATTAAGTATTACTAAACCTATTTTACAAATGAGGAAAGTGAAAGCACCATTTACAAATTTAAAAATGGTGGTGAGGATGTATAACACACCCCTGGGTGAAGGGCTCTTTTACAACTAGAACTTTACTCTGGAAGTGAGGACAATGTAACCTAAAAATTTGTACGCTCACATTAATTTGAAATAAAAAATAAGTTAAATAAAATAAAACAGAAAGGGGCATAAGACCAGAACTGGGTAAGGGCCTAAGGTCAGAGGCACAGTCATTGCTGAAAGTAATGATAACAACTAGCCACTGTCCTCTAGTTTGCTTTGCTATAATTGTTACTCGGGAGCCTTATAGCTGATGATCATGGCGAGTCTTAACTTTCTCCATAGATAACATTACTCTGTGAAACCTAAGGCTAGTTTTTTAGATATCTTCCAGGCCCTGCTTTCTGGTAGAAGGACTGGCCCACCCAGAACAGTAGCCCCACTATGAGGATCGACTCAACTAGTATTGCCACCCTGACCCAAGAACCAACTCAGCAAAGAAGACAATGTCTACACCCCTATGGTTCCATCCCAACCCCAGCCAACTAGAAGACCCAATTGCTTAGGGTTTAGACCCCTAAAAAAAAACAGAACTATCTTTAAAATCTCTTTTTTCCAAATTTTGGGGGAGGTGGATTTGAGAAATTCCTCCCATGTCCTCACATGGCACCTGTGAATGCATTGAGCTCTCTCCCTGCTGTATCCCCTGCTGTCTCACTGTATCAACTTCATCTTGGACAGTGGGCAATGAGCTTGCAGAATTTAAGGACTCATGGAAAGTCATAGCCAAGCCAGGATCCAAGCCAAGATCTGTCTGAGTCCCAGTCTCCAGGTGTCTTTTTTCTACTAGGCTAAACTGCCTGTCCTTGTCTGTCTGTTTGTTTGTTTGTTTTCTCGATGTCTACAACATTATGGTCTGACGAGCCAGTGTCTTAGAAATTACAGTGACTATTAATAGCTCTGTTGTTTTTTAAAAGTCTTTAGAGAAATTATCTAAAACAATATTCAATTTGTTTTATCATGAAACCTTGGAGTTCATTAAACCTCTCCCACCCCCAGTTGTAATTAATCTGTACATAACTGACCTAGAGAGACACCTATATTAAATGAATTGCAGAAAGCAAATTGCAAAGCAGTGTGTATGACATAATTCCACTTAGGGTCTGTTTAACATTACAGATGTCTTAAATGTGTGTTTTGTCTGTGGGTCGTCACTATGAAAATTTTGAAACAGATTGTGTTATGGTCCATCACTTCACTTCCGAGAAAAAGCCTCCTTTCCGATTTACCCGTGCAAGTTTCAACTTGCTCTGCTTATAGGTGTTGCTGGAAGGGCTACTTTGTTTCTGTCCATGCAGATTTTACATTTCTTGATTTCTGTGTCTCTTAAAACTTATGTAATGACTCAGATATAAAAACATCTGTGCATAGAGGATATCTGAAAAGACAGACACCAAAACCTTTAAAAAGGTCCATACTAAGAAGTGAAGCTCACGCCCATAGCACAGTGGTTAGGGTGCCGGCCAAATACACCTGGGCTGGTGGGTTCGAACTTGGCCCTGGCCTGCTAAACAACAAGGACAACTGCAACAAAAAAATAGCCAGGGGCAGCGCCTGTGGCTCAAAGGAGTAGGGCGCCAGCCCCATATACCGGAGGTGGTGGGTTCAAACCCAGCCCCAGCCAAAAACTGCAAAAAAAAAAAAAAAAAAAAAAAAATAGCCGGGCATTGTGGCAGACGCCTGTAGTCCCAGCTACTTGGGAGACTGAGATAAGAGAATCGCTTGAGCCCGAGAGTTTGAGGTTGCTGTGAGTTGTGACACCACATCACTCTACCAAGGGTGACATAGTAAGATTCTGTCTCAAAAAATAATAATATAACAAAATAAAATAAATAAGAAGTGGGATTGGGGGACCAGAGGATTAAGCAGAGAATTGGGAGATTATGTATCATTTTAATTTTTCCTAATAAATGTACATTATAAAACATTAATTTTAGAAAGGAAAACATAAATTTAAACTTTTTTCATAGCTCCTTTACAAAAATTTTACTTTTCTTGTAAACTAGAAATTATAATTGGGTGGCACCTGTGGCTCAGTGAGTAGGATGCTGGTCCCATATACCACGGATGGCAGGTTTGAACCCAGCCCCAGCCAAACTGCAACTAAAAATAGTTAGGCATTGTGGCAGGCACCTGTAGTCCCAGCTACTCAGGAGGCTCAGGCAAGAGAATTGCCTAAGCCCAAGAGCTGGAGGTTGCTGTGAGCTGTGATACTATGGCACTCTACCAAGGGAGACAAAGCAAGACTCTGTCTCTAAAAAAAAATTATAATTAGAAAGTCATTATGCTGCTTTGAATTGTCCAAAGGGCATTTGATCATATGAAATGAGATTTTTTTCTCCTGGCACGAAAATATTTGTAAAGTTCCAATAGCAAAGCCCAGCCCAGAGCTGTTGCTCAGTAATTGTTAATTGGCTCTTCCCAACAAAAAACAAAAAGCAGTAAAAACTAATCTCTGTGACAAATGAAAGTAATTTGTAGCTTGTGGAATATTATAAAATCATCAGTTTGAACTTTTCACCTTGAACTGCAGCCTCCTCCTCCGTTCCTCATCTTTTTCCACCTTGTAGTCCTTCTTCTATTTAGTCTCTGAGCACCTTGCACTCCCAGCACCTTTTCTGTAGTAGCCTGGGTTTTTAAGGGATCTAAGAGATTTTATATTTACGAATTTATTCTGTTGTTAATAGCTATCACATTGTTGCTTGTTTAATCTGCCTCTAGAAAGTCCAGCTGTTTAGGATTCACTTTTCTTTTTTATTTCTGTTATGAGACAGTCTCACTCCATCACCCAGTAGAGTGCAGTGGCATCTTCACAGCTCACTGCAACCTCAACCTCCTGGGCTCAAGTGATCCTCCTGCCTCAGCCTCCCAACTGGCTGGCACTACAGGTGCCTGCCACAATGTCCAGCCAATTTTTCTTATTTTTGGTATAAACAGGGTCTTGCTCCTGCTCAGGCTTGTCTCAAACTCCTGAGCTCCAGGTGATCCTCCTGTCTAGACCTCCTTGAGTGACAAGATTCCAAGTGTGAGCCACTGTGCTGGCCTAGGATTTACATTTTAAACTGTGTTTATTCCAACTTCCCTGCCTTTGTCCTCTGTCAGAAGGACAATATGGTTTTCTTCACTTTACAAAGTGTCTTGTTCCAGGTGAACACAACTGAGAAGCCACTGAGAAAGCCACCAGCCAGGCTGAAAAAACTCAAGATGAAGAAGGAAGTAAAGGACTTCACAATGAGGGACATTGAGGAGAAGATGCAGGCGGCAGAGGAGCGCCAGAAGGTACTGAGCTCTCTGATGCACCAGGCCTGAGGAGCTCGCTGCACGCTAAAATGAGCTTATCTGTATCTTATATGATCTGAGTGCTTCTTATGCTATACATTTAGTGTTTTCTTTTTAAATTTCCATTGTAGAGGAATAAAGCAATATCTTGAAGTTAGTTGAAGATTACATTTTTATCCATAAAACCTAAGTAAGAAATATCCAATTCTCAAAATTAAGTGCAGTATGGAGTTTTCCTCAAATAAGAAAATAAGTTTAATTTGGTGTAGGGATAGGAGAGGTTTGGTGGGGTGTGGTGTTAAGCTGAGACGAGCCCTTGCAGAACATCAGACAACACCAGCAGCCCCCAGCACCCTCCACCTGTCATTCTGTCAGGACCCAGCCTTTGCTTTGGGCCCCATAGTCTTCACTTCCCAGCCCTCTAATTGGCCTTTCACAGCAAGAACCAGATGCCAAGCTCCATGGGGGTGGGCCTGCATCTGCCTTCATCACCAGGAGTTTCGCAGCAAGCTTCTGTTACATGACTGAATAATGAAATAGACAGAGCCATAAATGTTGATTAACAAGCAGTCTTGATAAGCACTTGTAGACGGTTATTCAGGCTGTATTTCACTCTTCAATACTGCTTTTTAGAATAAAGAAGACAAAACAAGAAAAAGGCTATGGAAAGATCGACTTTTGCCCTCAGCCAGTTATTCGGGTTCAGCTGAACTGAGTAAGGCTGAGGTCCATTTTGCCAAAGGACTTCAAACAGTGAGTTCTCCTGGGCTTGACCTGTCCGACCTGCAGGAAGGAGAGCCACTGAAGAGAAAGAACAGTAAAAGTGATGTAACTTCGCTTGATAGAAACTACAGTCATGAAAGTATTGTGGTTGTGGAGTCAGACATGTCCTACAATCAAGCAGATGACATATTCTAGTAAGCCATCTTTTGTGAATTTCTTAGGAGGGGATCCATTCTCCCCAGTTGTGACATTCTTAGTGTGTGTCATGTTCTTTGGACCTCACTCTGTTGGCATTTCAGGGCTTAGGAATGACTGTGTGAGCTGAAGGTTAGTTGAGTAAATTAAATGGCAATGCTAGCTAATAAGTAAAAAGGAGAGAGATTTGACCAACCAGCTTAGATGTTATAAAATTGGTATTCTCTTTCATGTGCTTTAAACGTTGTAAAGATATTTTTATTTTATGAGTATTTTCATTCAGGGCTGTCCAATCTGATGCTCTATGGGATGTGTGCAGATTAGTTGAGAACTGTTTCACTTACCTATGGTGTCAGATACCATGGAAAGTGTGCACAGACCTTTATTTTGGCTCATCAGCTGTAGTTAATGTTTGTGTATTTAATGTGTGGCCCAAAACAACTCATTCTTCCAATGTGTAGTAGCAAAGAAAAAAGATTGAACAACCCTAGATGTTTGTGCCAAAGAAAAATCTTTCTTTTTCAGAACCTGTGGCTGTGTCCACCGTCCACTCTCTGCTGGTCCTTTAAGAAAAATCGCATGGATTTATATGAAGTATTTTCATAATCTGTATACTTCTTATGCTGTACATCTACTTTTTAAATTTCTTTGTATTACAAAGGAATAAAGCAATATCTTAAAGTTGGTTGAATTAACCAGTTTCATCTATATAGTTTCAGTAAGCAGTATCCAGTTCTTAGAATTATGTACAGGAATGGAGTCCTGGTCATGTAAAAACAGGAAAACTTCAAATGGGGTGAGGGGGGAAGGAGGGTGGGGAGGTAGGAGATAGATTAAGAGTCAGCCATTAAGAGTATGTCCAGTGTCTTTCTTCCCTGCAGGCATCTGAGCTGAGGAATTTGCTGGCCCTCATCTTGTGGTTCTTCCCCTCCTCACCATTCAATCAATTATCAGGTCTCATGGGTCTATGTTCTAAAGGTCTCTTGCATCCATCTTCCTAGTTTTCTTCTGTCACTACCTAGTTTAGGCCACCCATCATCATCCAGCTGAGTTACTGCAACAGTTTTCTCAATCTTTACATGGTAGTTGTCTGTTTAAAACCTCTTGCTCGTCCCCTTATATTTTCAAGATAAAGTTGAGACTTCTTGGTAAGGAGCTCAGCTTTCACGATTCACCCAAACTGGAACCTGCTCCAGTTCCTCAAACTCCGCCCACCCTTCCTTAGCCTCTGGTCTTTGCACATGCTGATCCCGCCTTCCCCTCTCCCTGTCTTACTCCTTGACTTGAAGAATGCCTTTTGTTTTTCATGGCTCAGCTTAGATGTCACTGCCTCTCAGCCCCCCAGTTCAGGCTGGTGCCCTGTCTCTGAGTCGCCTTTTGGTGCCTGGGACTGCTCCTCTCTGCACTAACTCCTCTGTGTAGGAGTTACCTGATCTGTTCCCATCTTTACTGTTAGGTATTTTCAATTCCTGTGGGGCAAAGGCATGGATCCATTGTGATTATGGTTGCATTTTTTGTACCACTGAAAGCAAAAGGCACATTATAAGTGCTGTGGCTTCAGTTGGTGAATCATGCCTCTACGTCCTCCAGACCCAGGAGGACAGCCCCTAGACATGGCTTGTTTTCCTGGGAACAAGCAGGAGAACAAGTCGATGAGGGCAGAGGCAATTTGACTTGGGTACCACTCATCATCTTCCGTTTATACATTCCCTTTGTGAACTTGCATTTGGATACCTCATGTTCTCATAGTCTGTAGGACTTCAGACTCTTACAGCCAGTGAGGAATGATGATAATGATGGAACAGATGGGGGTCTTCTTCAAAGCTCCCTGAAGAATCATGTTTTAGAGTCAGTCTACTTCTTACAGTGTCACCTTGGAAAGGCATTCGGTAGGCTCTGTGTATCTCAATCACGTCAGTGTCAACTTGGATTAAACACCAAATTTTGTTTGTAGCAAACAAAATAATGTGTTAAAGTGCTGTGTAAACTAGAATAAGGCACAGTATTTGTAGCAGATTAGTTATATAAAATCCCATGTAAGCAACTTGATGTTTTTTATCTGTCCCAAGGTTTTTCTATGGAAGTGTCCACAGAGTGGCATGAGCCAGTCTTATAAAATCACAGAGTAACTAACATAACTGTGCAAGGAGCCTTTAGAAAAAGATTTAAATATCATTCATATCTCTGCACCAAATACTTTCAACATAAACTTACGTTGTAAATTAAATTCTCAAATTTGATCAATACTGACATAATACTTTCTCTTAAAATCTTATGCACTTGACCATGCTATTGGTAGGGGCCCAGATGACATGTTTATTGAGTTAAAATATATGTGGTATAAATGTGAACATTATCACTGGTATGTTGGCTTGAAAACCTCCCTACATATATAGAGTTAAACATGCAAAAGAGCAACATATCCTAAATGATAATTAGTATATTTTCTTAGGGAGCCCCTCCACTTTAAAAGGATGGAAAGAAATAATTAGAATGTAGGGCAGCTGGATCCCAGGAACTTCTGTAAAGTTCTCAGTACGTCACAACTCACAGAAACCATCTTAGGGTTTGAGGGTGAGAAGACAGAGACTTGGAGACTCTGAGCAACATCCCACAGTCACAGAGCCACTGCCCTCAACTAGGGATGCAGCTTGTATTGGAATCTTTGCCTCCAAAGCACTAACTCCATCCCTGCAATGTGCTTTTAAAAACTTCACATATAAATTTGGCTTTTGCCCATGATCATCTTTCTTTTTTTCCTCTCTCTTTAAAGAAAGTTTTGTATGGATGAGTAATCAAAAAGAAAAATTGAGATTTCTAAAATATAGCCTCTGGGATAATGTTAATTTTATGTATTAAAATAACATAATTGGTTTTCTCATTCTTGAAACATAAAATTTTGAACAACCACCAGGATATTTCAACTAAAATCAAACCACAATTTTCGGGAAGATACAGGCCAGGGAACATATGATTATAAATGCCTCTATAATCATCTTAATTGGTGGCCAACTGACAAATGCCCGTGCAGTTTTTTTTTGTAAAAAATGACTTTGCTGTATCTAATAGAAGTGACTTGGATATTTAATTCTCTAAACTTCGAGGAGGGAAGAAAACCTCATGGATAACTAATATTTAAAGTATATTTTAAATAATATTTAAGGTATTATATTTTAAATAAATAGAGCTACATTTTTAAATCTTTCCCGTACATTTTAAATAATGCACATTATAAGGTACTTATGTTTGTGAAAGTAATTTTGTAATCACAGGGACAAAAATAGAATTTATCACAGAGTGTTGCTATAGAGATTACCAGTACTTTATGATTGTGCCTATTTCTGTGTTTGTTATTTCATAATCGGTAAATAGCTAGTATTTGAAGAAGTAATCATACAGTAAAGACCACATTCTAAAGATACGTAATGCTGAATTGTATCAGCATATAGATCACTTTTGCATCCCCATAATCTGTATATGGGAAACCTTCACATAGAGCACAGTGGCGCCTATGTCTCTGGCTGGTCAAGAAAGGGCATTGTTTTTAAATAAACTGACAGTTACATTCTCTCTGTGTCACTTATATTTGCCTTTTGCAAATAAGAGTTACCTCTTTGGGTATTCTTTTTTTAATTCCATGAGTAATGTGTAATAGGAAGAAGCAAAAAGCACTAGGAACCCAACACTTTTCTCTCCCCTTAAAATACCTGCTGGCCAGGCTCGACGCCTGTAGCACCAGCCACATTCACTGACAGTGGCGGGTTCGAACCCGGCCCAGGCCAGGTAAACAACTGCAACAAAAAAATGGCCGGTCATTGTGGCAGGCGCCTATAGTTCCAGCTACTTGGGCTGAGGCAAGAGAATCACTTAAGCCCAAGAGTTTGAGGTTGCTGTGAGCTGTAACACCACAGCACTCTACCAAGGGAGAAATACTGAGACTCTGTCTCAAATAAAATAAAATAAAATAAATAAAATAAAATAAAATAAAATAAATAAAATAAAATAAAATAAAATAAAATAAATCTGCTGGCCACATTTTGTCATAGGGACTTCAATACATTTACCTTACAAAAATCATCCTATATAAACTGTTTTGTACCTTGCTTTTTTCTCAGTAGTAGGCTATCTTTCCATATAACTCAATCTGCCTCCACAGTTTCATTCTTGATGATGTAACATTGTTTAGTTTTCCTGCTGTGTTTTCAAGGGTTCCCGTAGATAAAGACAGCCAAAACGTGTGTTTCCATTTCCGTTTTGAGAACGTGGGTCAGTAAATACAATTGAACCTTTTCCTGTGAAAGCAGAGTAGTCTAAACACTGTGAAGAGCAGAAGCCACCAATCTTGCCACGCCCACATAGCTTGATCACTGCTTTTCCATCAGTAAGACTGTGAGCACAAACAATGAAGGTCTCACCAAAGACTGCGGGTGCAAACAAGCAATAAAGGTCTCACCAAAGACTGCAAACAAACAATGAAGGTCCATTGCCACCAGTTTCAGAATCCACCTCCCAACTCTTCTCTGGTTCAGGAAGTTGAATTCATCTCATGACACTTTTTATTCAGCACACTGAGATCTTAAGCATATGTCAAAAGTTCATGTGATAGACCGGAAAGGGGGGGGGGGAGTGACTATTATATCCTTCTATCAAAGTTGGCTTTTTAACAATTAGGAATAAAAACTAGCCGCATGTGCAAAGTGTTGTTGGCAGCAAAGTGTTTGCAGGTAAGGATCTAAAACCTTCTTGTCTGTAGAAGCAAGAAATTATTCATAAAATCAAGTGATCAGCTATTTTAAGCACAAAATGAAATCATCCCAAACATCAGGGTCGTGAAAGCAGTAATTCAATTCCTAGTAAGGTCTAGTAATTAATACATAAATTTCCTCTCTATGTATACAAGTCAATCCCTACCCCAAAGATGATGTATCATGAGAAAAAGTACATGACAAAAATTCTTGCTTTCTCCTGCTTAATTTAAAATAAACAGCAGTGCTAACTTGTTAAATGGAAGAAAGATGGTACAGAGGATTATCACTTAATCAACCTCCATTTACCAATCTGCTGGGATGGCCTATGCCAACAGTTCTCAGAGAGTGATCCCTAACTGGGGGTATCAGCTTTACCTGAGAACTTGGCATGAATACACATTCTCAGACCCCATTCTAGACCTTTTATATCAGATCATGGACCACCAATATAGATTCTAACAAGCTTGCTCTGTGCTTGCTGTTCACTTTGTAAAGGCACCAAGCAATGCCCACAATAACAGCACATTCCAGACTAAAAGGTATATTTTCAGCATTCCCAGGTATCCCAGGCCCCAAGAGTCAAGTTGAATATTTATCGAGCCACTTATGTTTATCCTAAGACCTACTAGTGCTATGTGTGTTGACTATTATATTTAATTTTGTGTAACTTTTTAAAACATGGAATAGACAAATTTTATTTAAAAAAAAAAAAAAACGTTAAAGGATTCTGTGCTCATATTGTTTTGTAAATGTCCAAATTTTACTCCTAATTTTAAGGGGACTAAAACTGTCATTACAGGTAATGCATTGCGGATGTGGTTTATGCAATAATTTTAATCATGGGTTGATGTCACATCAAAGTATTTTCAAATGAAAGTGTATGTTAAATGGTTTAAGTTAAAATAAAATATTTATTTTATATATGCATTGTTACTAATTCTCTATTATTGGATGGGGAAAACTAAGGTATTTTTCCCACCCTCAGCCACTTAATACCACTGCACCCCTGGTCTCACAAAATGTGTGAGATTTCTCCCCAACAACAATCAAGCAATTCTCTACTGGACACCACCAGGGTGTGCTCTAGTTCAGTTGAACACCATCTACCTGGAGATAGTGTCAGATTCCACAAGCTAAAGGTTCAGTCCCTCAACACCAACTCCCACTTCAGGTGCCAGTCACAAGTAGTAAGTTGTCACCTATACTTTTGACCAACTGGTTATAAATCAGGATTCCCACAGCCCCCCTCTCAGGTTCAATTAATATTCTAGGCAGCTCACAGAACTCAGGGAAACACTTTACTTACATTACCCAATTTCTATAAGGTTTATTACAAAGGCAACATAAGAATAGCCAGATGAAAGAGATGTATAGAACAAGGTGTGAAAAAGTCCCAAAGGGAGGCAGGAGCTTCTGTCCTGGTAAATTTGGGGTGTGCCTCCCTCCCAGCACGTGAATGTGTTTGCTTGCCCACCTGGAAACTCTCTGAACCCTATAGTTTAGGAATTTTCATGAAGACCTCCTTGGGTAGGTGGATGGATTATTAACTTTATTTCCAGACCCTCTATTTTCTCCAAGAATAGGAGTGGCGGGAGGCTGAAGGTTATAAGCTTCTAATCCCAACTTGGTTCTAGTAACCAGCTCCCACCCTGGAACCCACCAAAAGTCTCATTAGAACAAAAGTTTCTCTTTTTACCCAGGAAATCCCAAAGGATTTAGGAGATCTGTGCCAGGAACTGGGGCAGAGAACAAACATTAGAACAAAAGATTTTTCTAGCACCCTGTCACTCAGGAAATTCCAAGGGCTGTACCAACTCTATGCTGAGGACTGGGGGCAGAGACTAATATACATGTTTCTTATTATTTCACAACTATTTTTTAACCAATAATTTCTCACACCCAGTTGTATATATTTCCACTTTAATAAAATTTTATAATACCATCTTTAATACATTGCTCCAAGTTTAAAAAGTATTTTTATTAATTATGATATTTATGACAATTTAAATTTTGAACACTAGCTAGATATTTGAGGATATCAAGGATTTGTTATTTTTGTTATCCAATAAAGGTATTGTGACTATGTTTTCAAAATAGGGTCCTCTTTTATAAATTCATACAGAACTGTTCACAGAGGAAATTATAGGATGTTTGGAATTTGCTTCAAATTAATTCAGATGGGTGGAGGAGGTGAGTAGTGATGTATGTAAAATAATATTGGACTTCAGTTCATAGCTGTTAAAGCTGAGTGATAAGTACCTTTTTAGATGCTTGAAATCTTCTTACGTATTCTGTCTACCTTCATTACTTAGAATTTTCCATAATAAAAAGTTTTTAAAAATTAAAAAATAACATTTTTATTGAAAATCAGTTTTTTCTTTAGTGCCATTCAAAATTGCTGACAGTATTTTAGAAACTGCTTCAGCAGATTTGTAATTCTAAAAAAGTTGGAAGATGCTGCCATTATTTATTTAACTGATCCCTATTGTTGGCAATTCTGGTTATGTTCAATTTATCAATAGTATATATTGCTGTAAATAATCTATACTCAACATAAAAAGCTGGTTTATTGAATAAAATTTCATCTCATAAGTTAAATGAAATTAAAAATTTCATTTTGGCAAAAACAGCCCAATTAAGCTGAAGACTTGGAGCCCAGCCAAGAGAGACATGATAAATGCAGGTCACCTCTGCTAAGGCAAGCTACGACTCCAAGAAACCAAGCTTCAGGTACAAAATTCATCTGGATGGAGGGGTGTCCATCCCCTCCCCCAAGAAAGCTATGGTTTTTCTTTGTTTTTCTGTCTCCTTTCTTTTCTCTCTTTGTTTGCTGTTGCAGGTTTTCTACAGACAAGCGGTGAACTGTGGACCTCTTGCCTCACCCCATAGGTGTGTGCTGTGGGAAATGGGGACTGCTTCCTCAGAGAGACCTCCCCGTGACTCTGAAAACTATCTTGCTAGGCAGAAATATCGAACTAAAATCTTCCCTGCCATTCGGAACTTCAAGTACGCCCTTCACCCCTTATCAAATGAACCAGAAGCCTAACCCCTGTTGAGACTGAGGGAGAAGGTTCTTGAGCAGTGCCCCCCTCGCTGTGTGCAGGACCAAGTGCCAACCCCAGCGAGAGACTCCAGAGGCCTTGCTGAGCCCCCCCACACCAGGATCTCCACCGGCAGCCCCTCACCCCACAACCTGTGACTCGTGACCCACGGCCGCCCGGACCTCCATATGAGCAGTGAACAACCCATGGCCTGTGCCCTCTTGGACTTCCATATGCCCTGACCAAGAACTCCGGAAGCCGTACAACCCCGCATCCTCCCTCCCATACCCTCCCTGTCTCCACACCAGCCCACTCATCTGGCCAGGGACTCTGGTAGCCATGTGCCTTCCAAAGCCCTCCCTGCTTCTGCACAAAGCCCTTCTCCTGGCCAGAGACTGCTGGAGTCTTGGGCTCTCTGTGCTATAGTCACCAGGCACCAGGCACAGCCAGAACTGTGTGCACCATTCCTCGCCCTGTTGCTGGATCTGGGTGTGCCACACTCCAGAGCTGCTCCCACAACCAGAACTCTGTGGCTGGGGCAGCCCCAGAGGAGCTACACAGGGTCACTCCCTACAAAGATCCAGCAATAATAGAGTGATCCCACTTGGGTCTAATCTTGGAGAGACACCTCCCCAACTCTGAGGATGCCCAGAGGCAATGGTGAAAAATAAACATGAGGCAAAATCAATGAAAAAACTCTGGCAATATCAATAATAAGAATAGATCAACTCCCCCAAGGAACAACGGGGCAGACACAGCACAAGATCCCATGCACAAACAAATAGCTGAGATGTCAGAAATCAAATTCAAAATCTGGATAGCAGATAAGATCGAATTAGAATTCCAAGCAGTAACCCAGAAGATGTCTCAAGAATTCAACAAATTCAAAGACCAAATGACCAAATATTTTGACTCATTGAGACAAGAAGTTGCAGCCCTCAAAGATCTGAGAAACACAGTAGAATCCCTCAGCAACAGAATGGAGCAAGCAGAAGAAAGGATTTCTGACATTGAAGACAAACCTTTTGAATGCTCCCAAACTCTCAAAGAGGAAGAGAAATGGAGGGCAAAAACAGATCACTCTCTCAGAGAGCTCTGGGATAATTTGAATAAAACCAATATTTGTCTTATAGGGATCCCCAAAAGTGATAAAGTGGCTTCACAAGGCACAGAGTCTCTTCTCCATGAGATTATGAAAGAGAACTTTCCAGACATGCCAAGAGATTCTGAAATTCAGATAGCAGACAGTTTCAGAACTCCAGCATGACTCAATTTGAATAAGATATCCCCCAGACACATCATAATTAATTTCACTAAAGTTAATATAAAGGAAAAAATTCTGAAAGCAGCCAGACAAAAGAAAACCATAGCCTACAAGGGAAAGAATACTAGAATAACAGCAGATCTTTCTACTGAAACCTTTCAAGCTAGAAGAAGATGGTCATCAACTTTTACTCTCCTAAAACAAAGTAACTTTCAACCCAGGATCCTGTACCCAGCTAAACTGAGTTTCATTTATGATGGAGAATTAAATACTTTAATGATATTCACATGTTGAAGAAATTTGCCATAACTAAACAAGCTCTCCAGGATATTCTCAGACCTATTCTCCATAAAGACCAGTGTAATCCTCCACCACAAAAGTAAACCCACCCAGAAAATTTTGATCAAATTCCAACTTCCACAGTCACAAAAGAATTAAAAATGTCCATTGAACCCTCAAAAGGCTTATCAATATTCTCAATTAATGTGAATGGTTTAAATTGTCCTCTAAAGAGGCACAGGTTGGCTGACTGGATACAAAAACTCACGCCAGATATCTGCTGCTTACAAGAATCTCATCTTACCTTAAAAGACAAATATAGACTCAAGGTGAAGGGATGGTCATCTCTACGCCAGGCAAATGCAAAGCAGAAATAAGCAGATGTTGCAATCCTATTCGCAGATGCAAAAGGCTTTAAACCAACTAAAATAAGGAAGGATAAGGATGAACACTGCCTATTTGTTAAAGGTAATACTCAAGATGATGAGATGTCAATTATTAATATTTATGCACCCAACCAGAATGCACCTCAATTTATAAGAGAAACTCTAACAGACATGAGCAACTTGATTTCCTCCAGTTCCGTAGTATTTGCAGATTTTAACACCCCTTTAGTTGGCTAGATCCTCCAAAAAGAAGCTAAGCAAAGACATTTTAGAATTAAACATAATCATTCAACATCTGGATGTAACAGAACATCTACAGAACATTTCATCCCAACGAAACTGAATACACATTCTTCTCATCAGCCCACGGAACATACTCCAAAATTGACCACATCCTAGGCCACAAATCTAACCTCAGCAAATTTTAAAAAATAGAAATTATTCCTTGCATCTGGTCAGACAATCATGGAATAAAAGTTGAACTCAATAACAAGAGGAGTCTGCATACCCATACAAAAACATGCAAGCTAAATAACCTTATACTGAAGGGTAGATAGGTTATAGATGAGATTAAGGAAATCACCAAATTTTTGGAACAAAACAACAATAAAGACATGAATTATCAGAACCTCTGGGATACTGCAAAGGCACTCCTAAGAGGGAAATTTATAGCACTTCAAGCCTTCCTCAAGAAAATGGAAAGAGAGGAAGTTAATAACTTAATGATACCTCTCAAGCAACTGGAGAAGAAAGAACAGTCCAACCCCAAACCCAGCAGAAGAAAAGAAATAACCAAAATCAGAGCAGAATTAAATGAAATTGAAAA
>CAUYPK010069979.1:0-57866 GCA_963574355.1 Loris lydekkerianus
TACATGTATACCATGGAATACTATGCAGCCTTAAAGAAAGATGGAGACTTTACCTCTTTCATGTTTACATGGATGGAGCTGGACCATATTCTTCTTAGCAAAGTATCCCAGGAATGGAAGAAAAAGTATCCAATGTACTCAGCCCTACTATGAAGCTAAATTATAGCTTTCACATGAAGACTATAACCCAACTATACCACAAGACTATGGGGAAAGGACGAAGGAAGGGGAAGGGAGGGGGGAGGTTTGGGTGGAAAGAGGGTAATGGGTCGGGCCACATCTATGGTGCATATTTTTATCTATAATAAAAAAAATAAATAAATAAAGTATAGTGCATCAAAAAAAGAAAGAAAGAAACATTACCAAAAGTCCAAATGATAACCGTACTCATCTAAGGGTGGGTAAGCACTGAAATTTATAGTCCTAAAACTGACCCTGGAAAAATATTCATATTAAGTGATCATAATATACGGTACAAATCAACTAATGCAGCAGGCTTTAAAAATTGCTAAGAATGCAAATATAGATGTTTTTGCCAGCCTGCAGGAGAGAAACCCTAAATACAACAAATGATTTACACCTATAATTCAGACCTGAGCAGAGAGTCTCTGATGCCAGTTGCCTATGTGGAAAAGAAGGAAAAAGGAAAAGAAAGGCATTGGTGTTTCTGTTAACAGAAAAGTGGAAAATTACATCAAAAGATGTAAGACGCCTTTGGGGAGATGACAGAAGGTAACACTGAGAATTGATCAAGCTCCAAGCCAACTAAATAATAAGGAATAAAAGCACCTGCCAGGGACTATCTACAGCATCAGACTAATTCATAGAGCTCTGCTCACGGCTATCCAGAGAATACACAGGGACAGGTCCCAGGGCTAGGGTCCACTGCTAGTTCACTTTCAACTTTTTTAACTTAAAAAAAAAAAAAAAAGAAAGAAAATGTTTTCTGGGAAATTATTCCTTTGAGGACCTGATAAATTCTTGGACTTCTCTCTGGAGGAGAAAAATGCAGATAAGGTACAAACAATTCTAGGGAATTCATAAACCAACCAATGCCCAAATAAACTCAAGAATGCACATGTCATGTTGTAGCAGACCATACGGGTCATGGGAATGAGAAACGAGAGTTATAAGAAACACCTGTGACATCTCGATAAGGTAACACCTTGTTAATAAGGGCATGGGGAAGGGATTAGGCTCTCCTTGACACGAGAGCTCACGAGATGAGAACATCAGTGATTGGCAATCTCTACATCACAGCCATAGGATCTATAAGAAGCTGCAGGAGAGATCAGGGAGCACGCATGCTATTTTTTTTTCCCCCTACAGTTTTTGGCCAGGGCTGGGTTTGAACCTGCCACCTCTGGTACATGGGGCCAGCACTTTACTCCTTTGAGCCACAGGTGCCACCCACGTGCATGCTATTATCTCACGAACTCATTCACTCGGACTCTTTCACTTCTCTTGCTCACAGGGCATCTGCCTGGGATCTGTCCAAGAAGACTGCTAAGATTGACTCTCTTATTAAGACTCTTTCTCTCCCTTCTGCTAAGGCAAATAGTTCCCCAGCAAGGTAGCACAGCGGTCCACCTTCGAACAATAGATAAGCCAGGCCAGAGACCTGGCCAGTCCTGCCTGACATCATATATTAAAAATCCTTGCATTAGACTAATGGGGAGGGGGAATGGTTGTAAATGGAATAATCTATTCATGGCATTTCAAAGAGTATAGTTAAGAATGGCAGAAGACCTTAAAGGAAGAATGAGACTATACCTCTTTCAAATGTACATGTATGGAGCTAGAACATATTCTTCTTAGTAAGGTATCTCAAGAATTGAAGAGAAAATATCCAATGTACTCAGCCCTCCTATGAAACTAATTTATGGCTTTCATAGGAAAGCTATAACCCAGTTATAACCTAAGAATAGGAGAAAGGGGGAAAGGGAGGGGAGGGAGGAAGAAGGTGGGCGGAGGGAGGGTGATTGGTGGGATTACACCTATGGTGCATCTTACAAGGGTATATGTGAAACTTAGTAAATGTAGAATGTAAATGTCTTAACACAATAACTAAGAAAATGCCAGGAAGGCTATGTTAACCAGTGTGATGAAAATGTGTCCAACAGTCCATAAAACCAGTGTGTGGTGCCCCATGATCGCATTAATGTACACAGCTATGATTTAATAATAATAATAAAAAAGAATGGCAGAAGAGGGTGGAGATGTATTGAGAGTCACACCCCACATTTGCAAAAAGCTATTCGTTAAGTGCTCACATATCAAGTATAATCTATGAAGCACTCATGTGAATTATTCCTTTATCACAAAGCCTACTAAAAGAATCTGTCTGGGTTATTATGTTTTGCTACATTGTTTTGACCTTTGCGCCTCTTCTCTACTCTCTCTTAACTTATCTCCTTACTGCTCTCCTGTGTGTTATTTTTCTCACTTATCTTCTATAGAGCCATTTCTCTCATCCTCTGATTTTTTTTTCTGACCACTGTACTCCTGACTTGTGAAGTGTCAGTTAGGAATACATTTCTAAACAGCTCTAGGAACCTACATACAACCAGAGACCAACACATTAGGCTTCCTGAAGTTTCCTCCATCTCAGAAACAATGTTGCTTGCATGTTAAATTGCAGTAGAGTGTCACCCACAGCAGAAAATGGCAATGAGACTGAGCTCCAGGCAAAAGCAAATCATTCATTCGGCTGACACCTGCAATTTTTCCATCACAGTTTCACTAAATTGGCTGTGTACTGAAAATGGATGACCACTATATGCTGATCTGGAAAGGGGCAATTGTAAAAGAAAGTGATTAGAAGAATGGGCAGCAGAGAGTAATTAGAGATAAGATGGCTTTCTGGAACAAACACATCATTTAGAGTGTGTTTATAGCAGCAGCAGATTTTGAAAATTAGCAGTGGCCGCCAGGCTCTGAAGAGCAGTGTTCTCACCTACACAATGTAGAACAGACATTTCTCCTGCTTCAGTATTCCAAGCCACATCTAGCACTCCCAGGCATCGAGCACGGTCAGCAGGGTGGCCTTCTACCATTTGCACATTTTAAAAAGCACTATCGAATATTTCAAGTAGTTTTGAAAATGCAATAAAAAGCCTAGGTTATTCGATTTTCATAATGCACCATGAAACAAAAAAGAATGCATCTGAATTGGGTTTTGTCAGGTATTCAGTGAAGCATGGCAGAGCACAAAGACAAAAAAAATGAAGTAAACATGCTGGACCTGGTTCATGTTGTTCTCCTGACTGATGCAGGAGTCAAAATAAAGAAAGGAACACTTTGAGCTCTTACTGAATTCAAGGCAGCCTTTCATGCCATAGGCCAGTGATTTTTAAATCCAACTGTGCAGAAAAATTATCTGGAGAAGCTTAAAAATATCAGATTCTTGAGACCCTCCTTAAAATTTCTACATCAGAGTCCCTGAGCTGGTATCCTAAATTCTAGGTTTCATGAAAGGCATGATTCATGATTCTGATGCAGCTAATTTGGAAGCTACTAATATAAGACATAGGATTGACAAGATAGAGTCCCTACCCTTGTGCACTTTAGAGTACGGGTTAGGGGAAATTCATCAGTGTGAATAAAATATGAATGTAAATAATGGTAGAGCAACATGGGGACAGCAGGACGCAGTAACTAACAGGGTCTGTTTTCTCTTCTGTCCTTTGAGTCCTGAGAAGGGAAGGTTATCTTACAAAGACTGAGCAGGATATCAAAGTATCATTTTATTTTACCTAATTATCTCAGGCTCTAATCAAAATTTATGTGGTTATAAAAGACAAACACTGTGTAAGGAGAAAGAAATATAAGTAAATAAAGATTTAGCCGTAGCCAAAATGATTTCTCCCACAGTTTAAAACGTGTAAATCATTCCCCAAACCAATCATTAGCACAGGGCTAATGATGAAACACCATTTATAATAATAATAAAAGCACATTAAAAGACTGAGTTCACATCTTTTAAATTTTAACAGCCTCTAAAAAGTAATTTTCATTTAAATTTGTCTAACTAATTAAATTGATTACATTTGTCTGGCAGTAATCTAAAAATCCAGCTACAAATTATAAACACATCATTGTATAAAAATATGAGGGGAAAAAGACATGTAAAAGCATTAAATGTAAAAGAAATTAACAAAGTTCTTGATAAATTACTAATGTTTCATGTTCAAAACCCAGTTCTGGTCTTAACTCTTACCTGCTCAGATAGCTTCCATGTTACCCACACATGGGAGTACTTGGTTACCAACCAACAGAGCTCCCTGAAGTTATCCACAAACAAGCTTAGGCTTTTGACTACTGGCTGCCCTAGAATTCTCAGAAGCCCTGTTGAATATCTCACTTCTTTACCTTGGACCTTCAGGAGCAACTATTTCTCTGCGCTTCAATAGAAAATCTGACAATTAAGTGCTACATACTTCATTGCTGAATATCAATCACTATGATCACTGTCGAAGTACTTGGCCTTGGATATATCACTACAGTTACTGAATGTAATGATATTCAGCAATGAGGTATATAGCACTTTTTCTAGGAAGAGTCTGTGAACTTAATTGTCAGACCTCATATGATGACAGCTCTGATGGTCGTTCCAGAAAACAAGTTTCAAAATTACTTTGAAGGGTGAACTAGGCACTGGCATAGGTGCATAGCTTCCTGAGGGGAGTACTTCAACAGTGACCATAGTGATGGTCAGCAATGAGGTATATAGCACTTTTTCTAGGATGAGTTCACAAACTTAATTGTCACACCTCGTTATGCTATTACTGTACTGTTCTATGCCCACTGTCCATGTTAGTCTTTAATCACTGTGAATTTCACAATGTGGAAAATATTTCTAATAAGAATTTTATTTGTACTTGAAATGTTGTACCTGCTAACATCTTACCACACAAAATAGATTATTTTGAGCTATTAACAAACATTTTTTTCTCTCAACATTAGTTCATCATTGTGCCAGTTACCTGCAGAAATCCAAAGGAAGTTTAAAACTTTACCTGTTCTTATAAAATTTAAAAGATAAGAAAATACTATATTATGCACAAGAATCCATGAGAAGCAATATAAAACAATATAGAACAAGTATAAAAATTGTGATAAAAATATTGGAGAGTTTTCTAAAAAGGAAGTTGGGAACAACACAGTAGAAAAAACACTGCACATGGAGTTTCTAAGAACAAGTTCTAGCCCTGACTGTTCTTCCCAAGTAGACAGGAGCCCCATGCTCACTGCCCTGTGTCTCAGAGGCCCTGTTTCTGAAAAATAGAGATGGAATTAAATGAGTGCTCTGAACTGGAGGAAGGACAACTCAGAAGCATCGTGAAGAATTTCTAGGCCAGGTGCAGTGGCTCATGCCTGTAATCCTAGCACTCTGGGAGGCCATGGTGGAAATATCGCTTGAGGTCAGGAGTTTGCAGTTGCCATGAGCTATGCTGACCCTAGGGCACTGTAACTGGGCTGACAGAGTGAGACTCTATCTAGAAAAGAAAAGAAAAAAGGCAAGAAAGAAAAAAAACCCTAAATTTCCAGTTTCCAGTTTCCAAACGATCCCTCCCACTGCCTGGAACAGGGGTAGGGAAAATTTTCATGCTGGAAGGCCACATTAAATCAGCTGCTATATTCAAGAAACTTCAATGAGATGTACTTAAAATGTACATTATTTTGTATAACTACTACATATGTAATAATTTTCAGAACATGAAAACTATTTGTTAATTTTAAAGTTAACCAATTGTTTATTGACTTTGTTGTGTCTGCTTTTTGTTGAAATGCATATGAATATTTAGTTGCAACATGGAGGTCCAGTTTCCATTAATCCTGTAGATGGGTATCACTTTTTTGTGACCTTAAGAGCATGTTGATTTGGATTAGGTAGGAGAATCTAAGTTCCCAGAAACAGGTGGCTGAAAAGCAAGAAAGCATTTGAGGAGCATGTTTGCAAAGGCATTGGTATTCTCCTGCTTTTCCATATTTCAACTGGATCTCTCTTAGCATGCAACAATGACTTTAAAATGTCATCTACTGAGCATTCAATAGATTCCATGTGAGTTCTTTAGGTGACTTGGTGATATAAACTTGGGGAGTCTAATGTGCTAATTTGAGTGTGATGTCATGATTCTCAAAATCATTGATCCTTTCCATGTATCCTCCAATAAATAGGTGTATAACACCCGTGTATTCTTCACATGATCTGCATATATCATCAATGACCTTCACTAACTGGAGAAAATGTTCATCTGAACCTTTTCAAGAAGAAATATTTTGAAAAGATAGCTCTTTTCAAAATGCTTGAATTTTTTTGCCACATAAAATGTGATATGTAGACTTAGTTTTACTTTGCAATGAAATATTCAAGTCATTTTGATATGACATCACACATAAATGCTGCATTCTTACAGAAATCTTCTTTCAGTAATTCACATGGCTGAATTTAACTATCTGTTCTTATAGAGATAAAATTTTGGCTCATACCTTTACCTGTTATAGCCAACATACTTTAGGATCATATAGCAAATCTACACTGAATCTCTCACCATTCAACATTACCGCATAATGAAACTGGCACTGATGATGCCATGTTGCATTTGCACAAACATAGTTAAAAACATTTGTTTCCAAAGTGTCACTTAAAAGAGTAGCTTTTTAGCACAGAGATTTTGCTGATGAAAGATACAATGAAAATAAACGAGAGCACTGGAACTGTTAATGCTTTTTTTAAAAATCTGTGCAATAAACCCTTCATGTTTTCCTGTCATGGAAGGTGCACCATCTATATGCACACTCACTAAACTTACCAATTCAGTCCTACATCGTGAAATTTACCTTGAAAGTTATTGAAGATATCTATTTCCTGTGCTTTGTTTCCAAGAATGCCCAGAGTGAGTAACTCTTTGTCGCAATCAAAATCTTCTGTTGTGGCTCAAATCAAGAATAAAGTCTGTGACAAGTCAGTAATATCAGTTGATTCATCCAAAGCAATGAACTAATATATATTTTCCTTTTGAAGTGTTGCATTAAGTTGTTCTGTTCAGTTGAGGGCAAATTCATGCTGCTGATCATTTATGGTTCTCCTTAAAAGAGGCAGTGATTTGTACTCTGAAATGTCATTGGAGCCTAAGCATCCCACAACTTCAACAACGCATTCTACCACAATTGCCACATCAGTGAATGCCTTCCCTTTTTTCCCCAAATGTATAAACTACTTTATAAGTTGCTTCTGTGGCATTATTTCTAAGTCTTATTTGTGCTTGAAGAATTGTCTTTGCTTTTGCTTTTCATCTTTTAATTACTACAAAACAATTTTCATGTTTCCTCTCTAATTTAAAGTATTTGTGGTCATTTTAAGCGTTATAAAGCTGACAAGCATTGAATTTTTTATTGTTAATATTGCAATATCACAAAGCAAGCAGATCATGTTCTCTTTAGCAGAAACAAGATTACTACAATTCCCAATCTTCATAGAAAAATCCATTTTCTTTCAGTGTTCTCTTGGTCTTCTTTGACACAATGGGATGTTAAGCAGAATTTTAAAATATTGTCAACCTGTGAAACTATTCACAAATTTCACTTTGACCAGAAACACAGTGCATCATTGTCAAAATCTGACCATAGACTGGTGCACTCAACTTCCTACACTTTCGCGAACCAGCCTCATGCAGTAGCAGCACCAGTCAGGCAGGAGGAGTTAGAACTACATCATGAGCTTAGCAGCCATCAGTGTAGCACTTATGGCTTACTAATACTCTAATAGTGCTGGTCAATCTGGGAGGATTATATTGTTCAAACTTATTTTATTCTTTGGTATTTTAAATATGTTCATTTTAAAAATAAAATGTAAAAGCCAAAGAAACATGTCTTGATAAAAACAAATGGATTTATTTTGTTTTGTAAATTTTATATTCAGTCAAAAAGTTGCACTTAAGTACCTAAAAGGCTACATGTAGCCTTAAGGCTACTGGGTCCCCACCCCTGGCCTTGAACATTCAGACACTACCTGTCCTCTATACTGTCGCATGAAAGCTGGCAGAATATGGCATTGCTGGGCAAACTGTAAAAGCACTGCATGAAATTCTGTCATTATTTCTTACCTTACATTTGAAAGCCAATGAATTAGATGGTCTATAAGGGGAAAAAAATCAGCACCATATTGGAAAATCTTGATCTGTGGTCTTGTTACATGAGAAGATATTAAGTAGGCAGAGGCAATGATTCTCAAATCATCACATGTATAAAAATTCATTTGCTGAATTTTTAATAAACACCTATTCTAAGCCAGGGTGATCCTAGGGAATCAAAGGTAAGCAGATAGACACAAATACACATGACTAAAAACAGAAGTCCCAAACCTTACAGCATTTGCCTTCCCTAACCCTGTCCCAAGGTCCTGGTTCTGGACCCTCTGTAAGAATGTTATGCATCCATATATAGTAACTTAACTGAAGACAGAAGTGATTATAAAGTGCAGGAATAAATCCCTCCAAGCAATTAACCTCTCCCTCAGCTGAGTCCCCAAAATGCTTACTCCAGCACTGCCTGACACCAAAGGAGGTGACATAGAAGGGAAGTCAGAAGGGAGAGAGATAATCGTCCTAACTGCAGTAAAAAACACGTCATTCTTACCAATTTTACAAATACATGTAACCATGTATCACCTTGCTCAGGCTCTTTGCAGAGACTTGGGAAGGATATAGTCCAATGACTGGCCTAAAAACCAAAGCTCCATGAGCCTCACTGTAAATCTCCCTCCAGTTGGAGCCGGGGATTGACAGCTAACAGAGCAAAGACAGGCAAACATAAAACACTGCCTGTGTGGAGAAGATAGTGTGGATCTGAGTTTAATTCTGGCCTTATCCTAGGAGTTTAATTAATATTTTTGATGGGTTAATTTAAAATTAAAACCTATTGACGTTTCCTGACAGTAATGTCCCTTAACTTACATGAGGGCTGTTCCAGATTGTCATTGGAAGTGGGCAGTATATATAGTGGTTTGAAATCTCATATTCAATATTTTTAAACACAAATTACAGAGGATTTGACAAAATCTTCTTGATCTGTGGGGATACAGATTACAGAGTGAGAAAGCATTGGAGAAGTTATGGATTTTAAAGACGTAAATGACTTTAAGATTCAGAGAAGGCAGGTGCGACTGCAGACAGGTATGTTAGGGGATAAGGGGCAGGGAGAATGGAATGAGGCAAGAGAGTGATTAGCCTTCACTGTGGCTTGGGTCCCCTGCCCTGGTCTTTCTCAGCTCCTGACTGGTAGATCAGTGATCAACCCAGACAGGAGACTGGACTCATACAAGACTGTCACAAGACCCAGCCCCTCCAGGGGACAGGGAAAGTTGAAGTCATATGCTAAGGGGTTTGGATGCTCTGCTAAAAAATTCATATTTTATCTACAGCCCATGGGGGCTGGTGGTGACCAATTTGGTGTTGGCAAAGACAGCTCCGGTCATGATGAGGACGTTAGACTGACGCAAAGAAGGCTCAAGTGCAGCCTACAGAACCAGCAAGAGTCAGCGGCACTTGTCCAAATGAGAGATGATGACAGTGCTATGAAGATATGAAGAACATGGGATCTGGAGCTGAAGGGGATGGAGAGAAGGAGCAGCACCATTGTCCTATAGCCCAGGATGGAACCTGCTCACTGCCTCCTACCAATGACCTGAGTCAGTCATGTGTCACAACTCCTCGAAGAGTCACGAGTCTATTCTAGCTTTCTATTCAAACTTGTCTAACAAATCTAGTTCAGCTTGGACAGAAGGCTAGGGAGGAACACAGAGGACTCTACAAGAAGGCAGAGCCATCTAATTTATTATCTGCAGTATGATCTATATCATAAACCAAATGGCATGCATTTTCTGGGACTGAAGTTTTCCTGCCTGTGAACAATAGGAAACAATTTCTGTGACTGCAAACTTCAATGCCTGCCTTAGCCCAGTCTGTCTGGATTTCTTAGACTTCCCCCAGGCAATTTCCTGTCAAGCAGACAAGCTTCAGAACTCTCCTTAAAGTACCTGTTAGAGACTCAGACCTGCCTCCTCTGCCTGATTAATTTCCCAAAGGGACTAAGCTGCTTGTTTCAGAACCATCCTGCTTCAGATCAAGAGCTAAAAAGACCCATTTAGATTGCAAAGGATCAGGGAGTCAAATGAGGCATCTTCTGTAGGACACACGTTAGTGTTCAAAAAATAAAAAGTTAAACAAGTCTGGCTGCACCTGCTTTTCATGCAAGGTTTCCAGAACTAGTAGGAGGATGAGGGGAAAGGGGTGGTATTTTCTGATGAAAGAAAAAAGTTTTCCATAATACTTCCACAAAAAAGCAAAGTGAATCTTTGTACTCTTTGTTCTGGGAAAAGATATGTATGCAGCTGCAAATATATATACTACACATACACACATGTGCATCTCAATGCCCTTCAAAAGGTAACATGTCTGAGATTCTAAAATTATTTTCATCACACATCCTCATTGCAAGTTATTACTAGAACTGTTCCATCACATCACGTCTGGTCCATCTAATGAAGATACTAACTAAAGCCCTGAAAAATTAGGTGACTAACTTAAGATCACAGAGCAGCTCAGTCAGGCGTGGAATCCTTTTCTTCTTATTCCAACATCAGTTCTCTTCCAATTATGCTAAACTACTCCTTTAGTAGTGGTGAGAGAGAGAATGGCCAAGAATCAGACTAACTGAGTTTATATCCCAACTCAGGCTACATGTGACCCCAGGCAATTTATTTAGCCTCTCTGTGCCTCCCAGTCTCATCTGGTAATGGGAATAGTCAGTTACCTATTTTGCAAGACTGTTGTGGGGGTTAAATAAAATAATATTTGTTAAGCACTGGTATATGATGCCATTCTAAAAAGATGACCAATGTTATCATTATTACTGTTTAATTGAAGTAGTCATGCATGCGTGAACCCTGGATGAGCTATTTTCACTGAATTTGTAGGCTTTAGAAACTAAAGAAAAACAATTCTTAAGCGAATTTGTAGTATGATACAACCTGAAAGAAATTTCCATCATTTAAGTTTGATGCCTTAATGTATTTCTCTACTTTCTCCAATAAAATTCTCTATTTCTCCTTAAAATATGCATTAACATGTACGCTATCCCAAAGTTTTCCAGGCGGTACAAAAGTTACCTAAGGATAGCTATCTAAAGGTTGCCTCACAACTCATATTTCATGCCTTTTTCCCCCTGGTACTTTCCAAATTGTATTCTATAGACATCCTTTGGTATCTACAAAAAGCTGGTTCAAGGACCCCTCCCCTCCAGAGAACACTAATATCCTCAAATGCTCAAGACCTTGATGTAGAATGGCACAATACTTTCATTTAATCTATGTATATCCTATTGTATACTTTAAATCACTTCTTGATGACTTAACGATACCTAATACAGTGTAATTGCTACACAAGTATTTGTTATACTGTATTGTTTTTTATTTGTATTTTTCTTGTTGTATTGCTATTGTATTGCTTTCCTCCACCCCCAATATTTTTGATCCTTAGTTGGTTAAATTAGTGAAAACGTGAAACCCATGGATAATGGAGGGCTAGCTGCACTGGTAAACTTCTATGATGCTCCTGCATTTGAACCTAGGGAGATATAAGTATTGATGTTCATTGAGCAATATTCTTTTTTCTTTTTTTCCACCAGTCTGCTTGCTGTCCCCAAACCATAATCCAGTCCTCCTTCCCAACTCTTATTTTTTTATTACTGAGTTCTTATTTTATAACAGTGTCTTCAAATGTGGCTGTATATTGAAATCACATGAAGAGCTTAAAAATACTGATGCTTGATCCCAACCCCAGAGAGCTAGAGTTAGTTGGTCTGAGGTGCAGTCTGGGCAATGGGACTTTTCAAAGCTTTCCAGATGATTCTGAGGCCCTGCCAAGGTGGAGCCTCCCTGGTGGAGGGATCCCATATGAGTAGAGAGACTTAGAAGGCTGGAACCAGAGGATCCCAGCTCAAACACCTACTCTTCTAGGAGGCCTCTCAGAGCCCCCCAACTCACATTGACCACAGCTCTTGTTAACCAAAACTCTTGTTGACCACAGCTTGCTCTGTCCCCTTAAAGTGGCTCCTGCCTCTCACATTAACTTACATTGAGTAGTTTACTAATTCCTCCTCAATTCTTCACTGTGAGATCATTTTTCTCTCATCCCCAATACCTCAAGTAGAAGCTGGAACATGGAAGGTGCTCAGTGAATGTTTGGTGCTCAGTGAATGTTTATTCCTTCTACCTGTGACCAAAGTAGCCAGGCTATGGCAATTCTTTTCAGAAACCCAGGACTGTGAGCTGCAAAGAAAACATTTGAAAGCAGTCCGGAAAGTCATCCCTTGTCCAAAACTGGCCCCTCAGCAGAAAGTTAGAAACAGGAATGTGGCAGCTGTGCTGCCAATAGTTTATAACTTGCAAACTGGAGTCTTCTCGAGTGTGACAATAATTAAAGCATTTGCATATTACCTCTTTCATTGTGCCTGGTGCTAGTCCCTGCTCCTTGTACAGATAAGACAAGACTGATGAATGTGAATGTGTCTGAAGTTAAAGTAGGCGGAAGATAATGGAAAAGGCTGATTGGAAAGTCCTTATCAACTCAAGAGAGTTCTGAGATATACGAAGCCTGAGGACTCCATGCAGCTCTATCCTCCAAAGTCAAGATTCCAAAGTCAAGAGGGTATCTGGGCCTGCTGCCAGCTCTGCAGGCTTCTCTCCACCGCCTTCAAATCGGCAGGACAGGCGCTGATGCACAGCCCTAGGATGTTCATGACTATGGGAAAGGTAACCCTGATATCCTGCAACTCAGCAGCCCCAAGAATGCCCATCCTGGGAAGATTCACAGCACATGTAACACAGGGTTATTTTCATTACAGATAATCTTCAAGGAGATCAAAATTGCTGATGGTATTAATAATTATTGCCACTCTTCACCACATAGTCCTGCTCTCCCTGTCTACCTCCCCCTCTGCATTCAGATCCCATCTCCAGTTCCTGAGAATCTGCTCCAAGCTTCCCTCTTCTCTCACCCCCAACCAAGTTCTAACCAATAACCTGGCATCGTGGAGAGGGTTAAAACCACTGGAAAATTAAGACGCAGCTTCACATTGCAAATGCCAATAAGTTCTTTTTACCTATTTTCCTTTTTTGGCAGTCACCTTGCTGTGACAAAACAAGGTTGCTCATCAACTCTTGTCCCATTGCTACCTTGACAGAGGACGGCTATGTCTTTAATGTATCAGTCCATTCCTACAATTTGTCATCACTCCTCCTTGTCCAAAGGTTCCTCCCTCCATAGCAGGTGCAGTGATGGAAGTTACTGGCATTGGAACTGGACTGCCTGGGTTCAAATCTCAAGTTCACTACTTATAGTCATTGATATCTTTGGCAAGTATTCATGCTTCAATATTCTCAGCTATAAAATATAGGTGGTGAGCCTATAGCTCAGCAACTAGGGTGCCAGCCACATACACGGGAGCTGGTGGGTTCGAACCCAGCCCAGGCCTGCCAAGCAACAATGACAACTACAACCAAAATATACCCAGGCATTGTGGCGGGTGCCAGAATTAAGAGAATGGCTTAAGCCCAAGAGTTTGAGGTTGCTGTGAGCTGTGACGTCACAGCACTCTACCCAGGGGGACAGCTTGAGACTCTATCTCAAAAAGAAAAAATGTATGTGGTGATAATACTATCTACTTCATGAGGTTGTTTAGAGGATTAAATATATATCCTGGAGACTGGTACCTAACACACTTAACATCAATATTATTCCCAGGTCTGAGTTTTAGGAAAAGATGGATGTGGCCAGAATTATACTCTTAACATAAGTGAGAATCTGGTTGCCCCTCTTTAGTTCCCATGTTGGATAAATTTCTTCCTTATCTCTCTTCTTTTCCCAGCCTCTACCATACATCATTCTAGAGGAAGGGCACTTTGCCCTTCATTCCTGCCATGATGTTTCTAGTTCACCCTTTCTGCTTTGGTGCTTCTTTCATTGGCTTCTTTCTGCAGTCACAACATGCCATAGTGACCTGAGCCACCAGCTCTCAACTCCTACCACAGTCAGGAAATCATTATTTCCACTTGTATATTTTCATGTTTTTTAAGTACATAACAGACTTTAAAAAGCATAAGAACACTACTACCATACTTAAAAAAATTCTTGGTACTATCCATTGATATTTTAAAAAAGGACTCAAGGGAGTTCCCATATTTAAACTCGCTTTTTAGGACATCAATTGTTTTCCTAAACTGGAAATTAAAAGATAGAGTTGAGTCAACTCAAATACTGAAATAAAGAAACTGAATGGGATGCTGCAAAATGAGGACAAGAACGTGAAGATTGTACTTTAGATCCCCCCCTCCCCCCGAGATACAGCAATAGAAAAACGACATGGACTGCCAACATGAAACACGTCATGAACATTACATCTGAGGGCTACACTGTCAGGCATCCTGTGCAGGTATCCCACCAGCATGTTGTTGGAAGGTATTTCCTGCTGAGTTGTAACTTGGTGTAACATGTTTATGTGGGTGAAGAAATATGGAGAAGATGCAATTTGGGGAAAGCACATTATTTCTGAGAGCTTTGCAGAGCAATGAGCTACTTTGATTCACTCATGAATAACTCATTGGTAAAGCTATTCAGATCCCAGAATGGCCAAGTCTGTGATCTAAAAATGCCCCCCAAACAACTGCTTTTCTCCTTCAGTTTCCTGTCATTTGAACTTTTACTCACTTGTCTCCCAGAGCAGTGTTTCTTAGACACACTCATCTCCTAGTAGGCACACCCGGTCACCATGCTGTGTTCTGCCATCACACACTGGGCAGGGCTGGGGGTGATAGAATCTGCCTGGGACAACAGTAACCTGGATGTGCCCACCTAAGCAGATGGACATGCCCTTGTAGTGGTTTAGAAGTGTGTTCTGTGTCCCCCCATCTAAGCCAGAACTCAGAAATGTGGCTACAGTGATTTTTGTAGCAGGCACTTTGACAGACGCTGATGGGATAGAAGATTAAACAGCATGTTTCAATGTGAATAAATTCCTGCAAAGAAAAAAGTGTGTTTGTACGTGACAGTGTATGCTGTTACTTGTCCACTCTCCTCATAACTTTGCAAGGAACTTTTCCCTTTTGTACTAGTCTAAGAATAATCTCAAGTCCTTGATTTGTCACCCAGTTCCATTAACAAAAACCTCCCAGAATTCCACTTTAAAGCCTTTGTAAAAAGAATGGGATTGGGTGGACAGTAAGGAGCATTAGTGTATTTGAGGGTGAGAGACACTGTCAAGAACTGAGGTTTACAATATTCGGAAAGTGAGGCTTGATGGCAAACTCAGAAGGAAATATGTGAGAATATAAATGTGGAATGTTGGATATCATTTTGTGTTGAAACATTATGAAATATAAATCAAGCAAAGATTCTTTAATGAAAAAAGGAATCTGGGGAACCAGCCTAACAGACTATATGCCTGGCAGGTGATCATATGAAGAAGCAGGTAGGTCTGTGAATTCATGGGCATGATGGAGTGTGGACACTGCATAGGATGAGTCACTGAGGATGGCCTTTAACAGGTCTTTAAAATCAAGGTGCTGACAGGGCTGTGTTCTTTCTGAAAGCTCTAGAATAGAACCTTCTTCTTACTTCCTGGAGTCCTCCAGTGCTTCTGCCTTGAGGGTCCCTCATCCATCTTCAAGGCCAGCAACAACCAGTTGAGTTAAGTCTTTCTCGCCTGGTATTATTCTGAAAGTTCTTTGCCTCACTCTTCCACATTTCAGAACCCTTGTGATCACATTGGGCCCATTCAGTTAACTGTAAAGTCAGATAATCAGCAACAATTAATTCCATCTGCCACTTTAATTCCACTTTCTCGTGTAAGGTAACAGACTCACAGCATCTGGGGATTATTTGGAGGTGGACTTCTTTGGTTTGGGGGTGTCATTATTCTGTCCAACACAGCAACCTTTTTTAAAAGCATTAAGAGAATGGTGATTGAGTGATAAAAGAAACCCCACAAGTGGAGAGTGGGGGGATAAAAACCTAATTTAAGATGACTCTTAAGAACAGCTTACTGTCTTTGCAGTGTTCTTCACTGAGCAGCCAGGGTGGGGGAGGCTTGTTGCCCCTTTCTCTATTGACCCAGTAATTGGAACAAAACTCTTGAACAGAGATTACTAAATCAACTCGTCATTCAAAGACTAATTTAAGCACTACCTTCCTTAAGGAAAAAGCTCCCCTTACTCTGTAGGCAGAATTAATTTCTCTTCCTTGGATCACTGTTCTTTTGCTCTCCTTTCCAAGGATACTTGTTATTCTGCAAGGTAACTTCCTGTTTTGGTGCCTGTCTCCCCTACTGGTTGATGATGCCCTTCTGAGGACCGTGACTTACACATCTTTGTATTCTGAGCACCTTCCCCGGTGACTAACATAAGGAAGATATTCCCTATTGATTTTGAATAAAAATCTGTGGGGTGAACTGAGAGGATTCAGAACTCCAGTCTTAGGGAGAGAAGGTGGTATTTGAGGAATAAAACTAGATGATAGCAGATTTCAAATTAGAATAATGCACAATAAACCTCTAAGTCCAGAGGACACACTCAAGAGAGGGAGACAGGAAACTAACAGAAACTAAGAAATTAAAAAAAAAAAAAAACAACTAAGAAATGAAGAAAGTTTTATTTTACAGACTGAAAAAACAAAGTCGAGTTTACCTGTTATGATTTTATGTATTTTCAATCACACCCAGCAAATAAATGAATATAATGACAACAACAACAAAAAGACAAAAAATAAATAAATAAAGCCCAGTGCCAAAATTATAGTGCCAGGCAGAGGAGTTGGATATTATAAAACTTTTAAGCAGACATAGCTTTTAGTCAATGGATGATGTAACACTAGAAAAGTGTTTTCAGATACAAGCCTTTCCATAATACTTTATGAAAAAATTTAATACTAGCTGACTAAGAAGAAGAGAAATTTCCAATTTTTTTCACCCTCCCTAAAAATATACGCTATATTTTGAAGTTTCATGAATTTCAAGTTAAATTTGAGAGGAAAAAGAAAACTAAACCTCTGACCTAACTCTCCATGAGAAGACATAGAATAGGGGTGCCAGAAAAAGATGTAGCACACAAGATTAACTTCTAGAAATATTAGACTCTTCCTCCATAACGTTTACTTTTTTAGCCTGGAGTCTTCTCTCAAACTCCAGCTTTATCCCAAACACATTAATTCAGACATGGGCACACATCTGTAGAGACCTCACCAAAAATGCACTTGAGTCAGTTCAAATAGGTGAGAGGAAAAACAGAAAATGCAACTCCCTTTGTTATTTTCCTTTTCATAAAGGTCAGTGGACCAATTGGCTCCATTGAGTTGGAAAGATAAACAACTTCAGCCACAAAACTGAAGGTTAGGGCATGGTTAACTGACAGCAACCCTGCTGTTTTGAGAATGAAACAAAAGGTTACACCAGTTTATCAAAGATGAGTTGTCTTCATTAGGTAGATCTCATTAAACTCAAGTATCTCTACATTTAATTTTCATTAGGTTTGAAGATCTAAGGCTCTGAATTAAAAGTATTGTGCTGGAGGAAAAAGGAAAATAATAAGGGAGAGAAAATTAATCATTATTTCTAAAGCATTTCATATTCAATACATCATGAGGTAGATAAGGTAGGAATTATTCTAGCTTCCACATATGCAAGTAGGAGTTCTATTACCAGAACTACATCACTGCCTTGTGAGGAGGGGGACAGAGAGGACGGTGGTGGCAGGATGGCAATGGCAATACAACCAAGAACATTGGAGAAAGAGCTCTGGGTCAGTTGGGTTTTCTATGCCCATAAACCTGATCCGTTGATGAAATCATGTCAGTGGGCATGCGCAATACCAACACTCCGGGAAAGACTGAGGGCTTAGCAGGAGGGGTTCATGCCAGAACCCACCATGTGTGTCTCTTCCCACTTCTACGTTCAGAGTCATCATTCCCCCACACACACACTCCACTCAGTGGCAGCATTTTGATAGTTTGAAATCAGCCAACTGGGAGTATTTATATCACAAAACTCAATAAAAATTATGAATATTGGCTACTTTGGGTTTTCAGGGAACCAGTTGTTAAATATCTATCAGCATATCAATGAGTATATTTCATTGTTCAAGCAAGTGGTGATCAATGTAAACAGACATAAGATTTGAGTAGCTTGCAATATATTGAACTCCCAGCACAATGATACAAGCAAATCATAAAGTCCACAAGGACATGTTCGTCAGAAACTTATACAATTTCAGGGGAAAAAAGCATTTATATTTGTTCTCAACCCTTCTATTTACTCTGACAAGTTATTTCTAGGTGTTATGCAATTTTATATACTTACACAGAAAAGCTTGGGGATTACCAGTTACATACTTTTTATGGTATGATAGAAAAAGAGTAAATGGGCCATAGCCCATTAGGGTTCTTGTCACAAATCTACAGCTTCGTAAGTGTAGCATTTGAGCAAATCACTTGAGTTTTAGGGGGGTCTCGGTCTTCTCATCAGTGAAATGAATGATAGGCTTTTACAATTCATGTTTGAAGGACTATGGATTTTTTCCAGAGGATACTAAATTAAGATTGTCTTAAATATCATTCTTTAAATAAATAAGTTTTTAAAACTTTAATTAAAAACCTCATACACCAAATTGTAATACCTTAGTGACTGATAACTTGTTAACTTGTGCTGTCAGTTGTACTTGTTTTTTGGCAGATCTTATAATAAATCTCCCTCTGATCAATATATTTAGTTATTCTTAGATGAATCTTTAATTAGGACAGTTATTACCCTGCACTGTATTTATTTTGTTTTGTTTAATTTAACCCCCCCTGAACTCTTGAACCTCCACCAGTACCAAAGAATCTCCATAGGCTAGCCCACTGGATACAACAGTCACTTCCATGTCCTAGGCAAAGCCAGCCAAGATCAGCCAATAGCCAGCCAACCCCTAGATACCCAGACAAGTGCATAAGCCTAGCCATGTTCAGCAGCACCACCTAGCCAATCTTCAGCTGACCATGACTACTTGAGGAAGCCCAGCAAAGACAAGTTTATCCCAGTCCAAATCAGCTGAATGTAAAAGAACCATAAACTAAATGAATGTTTTTATTGCTATGAAAATTATTCTTTAAAAAAAACCCTCAAGCTAGTTTATTTCTGCTTAGATAAAAATTACACAAATAATTAGGCTATGTTGGCAACTGTATTGTGTCATTAATATGTCATATAACAGATTATATATGAGATAATAATCTTCTTACTGTAAGGTTTGAGATTTTCTCACCCAACTTTAGTATTCATAGTAAGAGCAGCAGTTACATACTGATCTTTGACATGGAAAGAAATTTTTTCTCTCATTCACCTTTCAAGATTCTGGATAAGTTTAATTAACAATTATATCAGTATAATTGCTCTCATTAGAAATTATGTATGTATGTATATATATCATGATTTTACTGGTATTACATAACGCAAAGAATTACGAGGAATAAGTTACATGCTGAAATTCAGATAACTGTCATAGTTTCAATGTTTTATGTGTATAAATGAAACATCAACGCAGTTTTTTTTGTTAATAAAGACTAAAAGAAACATTGTTGTTTTCTTTAATAAAATATTTCTGACACATAAAAAGTACAGAGAATAAAATAACTAACTCCCACATAACCAGAATAATAAATGTCAACATTTCACATTTTCTATTTCTTTTACAAAAATTGAAAGACTACAGATGCCATGGAGTATCTTTCCATCCTTTTTGAAAACCATTTTACTTCTTTCCTCCCTAGGAACATGGCTTTACTGAATCTAGTAATTAAATTTCTTTATATTTTGTAACTTCATTGCATATGAATATATATATATAAAATACATGATGAATGTGTATATCATATATCCATGTTGTATATATGCACAATATACAAACATATTTAGAATATACTGTATAAATGTATATAAATAATACTTTCAAATTCTTATCCAAATTGGTAGAACCAATTTACCTACCCATCAGAAAAGTTCAAAGTTTTCATGTATTACCATGCCATACCAATTAGAACTTCATGGTTTGTGAAGAGAGCACATCCTTATAGGCTCTGGGCCTTACTCAAGTGGCCTGTTCCCAGTTTCTGTCCCTGCTGACTGTTTCAGCCTCATCTTGGGCCAAGTTAGCGCATTCAGTTTACCCTTGCCAATATGATTGTGATTTCTCTCCAGATTTTTGTTATCTAGGGATTCCATTTTCTTTTAGTTACGTGACTTTTTTTTAAGGTTTTGGTATTCTCTCTGGCATTTCTTTTTTTTTTTTTTTTAATTAAATCATATACACATAGATCATGAATACATTTATGCATATGTGGGGTACGCTGTGTTGATTTTTTTATACAATCTAGCGTGGTTGTTAGAATAAAGAAGAGGGCCTATTTATGTCAGTTAAATCTGCAGTGAGGCCAGACATCTCCTCATTGATTTTAGAATAATTAAAGGTCAATGGAAACTTAGCGTATTCATTATTGCTATTGCTGCATAGCAAATTAAATTAAAACTGTATGGGTTAAAGGAGCCGTAAGTATTTACTATCTCTCTGGTTTCTGTAGTTTCAAGGTCCAGGAGTGGCTTTGCTGAGTGGTCCTGGCTCAGGGTTTCCCATGAGATTGTCCACACCTAAATCTCTACAGGGTTTTTTGTCTCACCAGATGGCTCCTCAATTTCCTCATGAAGAACTTTATAGTCACACCTTCAGCTTCATCTTTACACTATGTATTCCTGAGAGTGCCCTGGATTTCACCTTTGTCTAAAATCCAATCTTTTTTCATCTTAGCATTGTTTGCCATCCACAGAACCTATGAAACTTCAAACCCACCCTGTCCTAACTGCCTCATGTATTATAATTTTTCTTTAGCTTGTCTCTCCCCTCTGGCATTTTTCAATAAGCAACAAGAGGAAACCAAGAGGTACCTTCAACACTCTCTCCAGGAATCTCCTAAACTAGATAAATTCATTAAGATACCTTTTCCACAATACCACAGATGATAATGTTGCTAAGCTTTCTGCCATTACTTAGTAAGAATCCCCTTTCTTCTACTTCAAAAAACAATTTTCCTCACTTTCCTATAAGCCCTTCTCAAAATCCTCCTCCTTGGGCGAATTCTGCAAAATCTTCAGAGCCCTTTAGGTTTTGCCAATATACTCAACAAAATCTTTCCATTATCTGCCAATGCCAGCCCAGGCCCAACATGAACCTCATATAATTTAGCTTTTTCTTCCAGCAGTATGCCAGGTCAAATGCATGAGCACTTACTAGATTCCACACTTTCTGAGAGTCATTAATTCAGGAGAAGCTTGATTGGGCAGTTCTGGCTTGACACCTATCACAAGGCTGCTGCTGACCGGTGCTGGCCAGGGCTGCCACTTTATGCAGCTTGACTGAGGCTGGAGGATCTGCTTCCACCGCGGCTCACTCTCAAGGCATGCTGGTGCTGGCTCTTAGCAGAAAGCTCCATTTTTTTCCCTGTGGGTCCCTCTGTGGGGTTGCTCGAGTGCTGCAGTCCCGTGGTGACTGGTTTATCCTAGTGTGCAATACAAGAACAAGTCAGGAGCATGGTCCCTTCTGCAACACAGCCTCGGAAACCATGTGGCATCATTTCTGCCATATTCAATTTGTCAGAAGTGAGTCACTAAGCCTGGCCCATATTCAAGAGAAGGGGTATTAAAAGAATTTGTGAAGAGATTTTAAAACCATTAAAACACTTTGAACATCCACAATAGCCTTATGCTAACATTATATTTCTCATTAAGTTTGATTTGGAAGAAAAATTTATAATTTTTCAAGAATCTAGAAGGCAGAACAGCATTAGGAGGTCAAAAGAATTGGATTTAGTCACTCCATCTATATTTTCTGACAGTCTCTGTACACATTTCCTCATGGAGAGAAAAAAGAAAATAACCCACAAAAGAGTGAAGGCAGGGATGTGCAGGAATATGATTGTCATTCACAGAAAATGTCAGTCTGATCCGGCATCACATTTTGCTAATGAGTAGGAAAGAAAGCCAACAGGAGCTACTACACACGTTACGTGGATACTTGGGATCTAACTTGGTTTTCTCGGGCTACCATAGGAAAGTCCGTTTCTTTGATGGTCCCTCTCTGTTGGCACCTCACCCGTTAGTCTTTTGGGGTTGTTTTTTTTTGGGGGGGGGGTTGTTTTTTGATACAGAATCTATGTTGCCCTTGGTAGAGTGCCTTGGCATCACAGCTCACAGCAACCTCAAACTCTTGGGCTCAAGCAAGTCTCTTGTCTCGGCCTCCCCATAGCTGGCACTACAGGCCCCTGCCACAACTCCCAACTATTTTTTTTGTTATTGTTGTCATCGTCGTTTAGCAGGCCCTAGCCAGGTTTGAACCCACCAGCCCCAGTGCATGTGGCCAGCACCCTAACCACTGAGCTATGGGCACTGAGCCTCACTAGTTAGTCTTATAACTACCAAGAGTAACTGCATCACATTAATCCACAAAATGCAGGTTTACTTACAAAATCAATAATCCAGACATCCCCTGGATATTCTTTAGTTTAATAATCAGTAAATCATAAACTCCTACTTAAATTCATTATTTTTTTAGATTATAAATTCTACCAGGCAATGCTTACAAACTTCCTGCAGTGTCCTTGGGGAAAGAGACCCACTTTTAGACATGTCTTTCTCAGTAGGAATTATGGAAATACACAGAAGAGTGAATCTTTAGATCCCCACATTTCTACTTTTTCATCTTTTCCTTTTTGATTTAATCATCTGAATTAAACATTCTAAATAAATACTCATCCAAGTTCCTTCCCATTTACCTACTCTCCTTCCAAGAATTTCACAGGTGAAATTTATTATAACATTTATTACATAAATATAAACATATATGTATTTTCCCCATTTTCTTTTAAATTTTCTTTTCTGTCTCCCTCACCATCCTGCAGTTTGCTTTTTGTACCTCAAACTATCATTTCTGCTTTAAAGTCCATTATGATCCATTTCAAAGTATTAAAATATTCATGGGAAAAGAAGTATAAGCTCCTTAATACCAAGTAAGTTTTCTGACAATGGCAAGACTTGGGGAAAACATAATTAAGAAGTCAGCTAGAGGAGTTTCTAAGGAAATTAGTTTTAAATAGATGGTAGCAATTAATCAGTAAAAGCAAATATCTGATGGAAGAAAGAAGGTTTCCCCCGTGATCAGAAGAGAACAATTAAGGCTGGATTTGGGATGCTGACCTGTGCGCCTGCTGGGCGGGTAATCGTTCCCTTCTAGCCTTTGAGGAACTAAACAGAGCATGAACCATGTTTCCATGATTCAAATAAATACTAAGTAAACACGGTGAACAGAGGGTTGCAGCTGTAGATAGCTCAAAAAGACTTCCAGTTAAGAAAAAAAGTGGGAGCTTTAACACCTAGAAGGGGTTGCTAGAGGTCTCACAGCCATGAATAAGCCCCAACAGAAAAGGAAACATGATAGTACATTCTTCATTCAAATGCAAGCACAGGGCCAGGACTAGATCAGGTAAATTCTGTAAACAATAAAGGATCAGTTGAGTGAGTACTAACTTAGGTAGCCGTATGTGTCCCTTTAAAAACTGTTGTAAGCTATATAATGTTCATTTAATATTTTAAGATTGAGTATAAATCTAGTTAACTATGCCTCTGAGAAGGCAAATGGTTCAATTTGCCATTCAAATAATGGAGGCAAAGAATTTTTCTTTGGAGCAATTCATCTGAACTGCAGCTGTACCTACTCTCTTAGTTACTTTCTTACCCACAGTACTTCTAGCATATAACTTATTATACACCCCTCTCTCCTTTCCACCACTGACCTCTGGAAATGTTGACTTCTTAAGTATAGGATTCGACCTACTTCATTATATTCCTAGCACCTGGAACAATGATTTCATGTAAAAGAAAACAAATAGTCATTAAGTGAATGACCTGCAGATATCATATACAGTTCCATATTTCAGAACATTCTATATATTCCAGCTGTTGCAATCCCAAATCCTTAAAACAACGTCATCATTCAACCTCAACTTTCCAATTCTCCGTTATTGATGGACTTCTCTTTCCAGTTCCATCTTGGTTTTACTCATGTCCTTTCTCAGATTTACTCTCACTCCAAAGTCAAGTAATTATTTCTACTACTTCTTCACAATCAAAAATTATTTGAATAACTTTATGTTCATGTAATGTTTTTCTATAATCATAGTAAAGAACAACTACCTATTTCCTATCTACCACCAATCAACCAAGAAGTTTTTGTAAAACATCAACTAAGTGTGAGTGTTATGGGTCATAGGGATACAGGCATGAGCAATGAGGTTTATGTCTACCTGACAAAGTAAAATGCCATAAGCTAATATTCTAATTACAAACTATAATTCTAACAGTGATCTTGAATTCTAACCTTGAAAATTGCTTGCGTTGTGATTTGGAGTTTGTTTTGTTTTTTTCACATATGTTTTTTATTTAAACGCTGCAGTGCCTCATGCTAATTTGCCTATTTATACCATTGTATACAGCTGCCAAACTCTCATTTTTATTGTGGAAACAAAAGACTCTCATTCATTTTCATCAAGCTTCTAATTTGTGTATGTTTAAAGATACAGATGCTAAAATCCATCATAAATCATACAGTTAATAATTGAGATATCAAATATCTACTAATTACAATTTTGATGATATTTAATTTAAAAACACTTGCTGAGGTTGAGCACTAAAAAGCTGCACTATAAAGCATGTGAGGCTGGAACTGTTCTTACTTCTGGGATCTGTTCTGAACCAGAAACAATCACATCCCTACAGCTTTTTCTCTCTTGAGAAACATTGGATGTTGTAATGCAGAATATAGACGCTACATAGAAGATGAATGCTGGTACACAGTTGCCTTGACTCTAATGACAAAACAAGAAAGGAACAGAAGAAATAAAGAGAAAATGAGGAACATCTGGTGAATGGAGCAGGCAGACAATTCAAAACAAATGAGTGAAGGAAAGTGCGGGCACTATCTGACTTGTAGACAAACTTGGAAAACTCAGCAGAAACCTCAAAAATCCTGGGAGAGTTCAGCAGACTTGTACCAGATAAATGTTTGCTGGGCCCTAAAACCTGGGTTTCATTTCCAATTGACACTTGAGAAGGGACATGTTCAAGAACTAATATGGACGATGAAAGGGGCTAAGGTATTCCAGGAACACCATCTACTCCCAAGCTTGAGTTGATTTCTCCTCCTTAAACATTAGTAAATTACAAGAGTGTCAATTTTTTTTAAAGTACGTCGATTCAGGTTGTTACAAAAGGTATTAGTTTATTATTTTTGTGTGTGTGTGAGTAGTACATGGTGTACATATATCTCTTTTTATTAATCCAATTGTGGATTGATGGGCACATGGGTTGATTCCACGTACTTGTGATTGTGAATTGTGCTGCAATGAACATTTGAGTGCCCATTGTCTTTTTGACAGAATTACTATTTTTCTTTTGGGTTAATACCTAGAAATGAGATTGCTGGATTGAATGGTAGGTCTACTTTTAGTTCATTGAGATATTTCCATCCTATTTTCCATGGAGGCTGTACTTGTTTGTAGTCCCACCAGCAATATATAAGTGTTTCTTTCTCCTCACATTCATGCCAGTGACTGTTGTTTTGGAACTTTTTTATAAACACCACACTCTTTTGAGTTAGGTGATATCATTGTGGTTTTGATTCGCATTTGCCTGATGATTGAGATGTTGAACTTTTTTTTTAATGTTTTCTGGCCATTAGTTCATCTTCTTTTGAGAAGCTTCTGTTCATGGCTTTTGTACACAAAATTCATGTTGACATCTAATTTCTACTCTGGCAGCCCTTTCTCCCAGGGTTTTCATTTATAGAAAACTTTCTTAATGAAAATAATCAGACATGCAATAGATACTATAACATATACAAAATGTACATTACAACAGTAATTGTAATAGTGAGGAGAGAAAAACCTAAATGTCTAAGGATAGGTAATCACTAAACTATGGTATATCTATATGATACGGTATTATGCCTCTCTTAATAAAATATATATTTGGAGAATTTAGTGAGATAATAGTTCTCCATATGGTATTGAGCAGAAAAAGCTGTATGCCAATATATTAATGTAGAACAACCCCCAAAATACTTTTAAGGTATGTTTTTGTCTACAAAACTAATCTGTTGAGAAATACACAAAAATCACACTTGTCAATATTGCAAAATTCACGTTATTTCTTCTCTGTATAGTCTACTTTTTCTACACTAAACATGTATCACTTTTATGATCTGAAAAGCATTCATTAATAAAGTGACCAGCAGTTTTTGTAACTATCATTTGGTAATAAGAAGTCTATGATTCCTAACTTAACGTTAGGAGCTGATGCAGCAGCAGCCCACTTAAGAAATCTTTCTGAGAGTTGCTTATGTGGGAGTAGAAGAATCTAATTTCCACAACTAGTAGAAATAATCTATTCTCTCCTCATGCAGTCTCAACAATGAATTACCTGACTGAAGTTGAAAAGAAAGACTAAATGAATAATAGTAAAACTTTCATCAAATTTACTTCTTCCTTAGTATGTAGTAATGCCTTTTTTGTTCTTTTTTTTTTTTTTTTTCTTTTCTTAGTGTTTGGTGCTCTGCTTGCTCTTGGCCCTCTATAATGTTACCAGAAAGAAGCACCTGCACATGATCCACCTCTAGAGAAAGCTAGAAGCCAAGTAGGCCCACACTGAGCCATGAGTGCTCTAATTGGAAATTGGGTTATCAAAGACTATTCACCTGTTCCATAGATGTTTTATAACTCTGGCAGAGAAGCACAATGAGCTCATAGTTTCTTTAAAAAAAAAAAAAAAATCATTCATATGCATGTAATTCCAGGAAGAAAATCTAAAGTACATTTCAAAGCATTAAAAGTTCAAGCCTCATTAACACCATGACCACACTCAACAATTACTTAGTAATTTCAGCCAAACTTCAGGCCACAGCAAATCCTTGCCTTTGAATCATAATTATGATCAGGTTGACCGTATCATTTAAATATGAAGTGGATGCCATTAGGGGTTAAGCTGGGATGATTGCAATAATCTGGAACTGGCTAGGCAAATCAAAATGAAGGTCCAATTGCCCTACAGTTGCATGAAACTTAGCCAAACTCATTCTACCCACGGTTCACTGTCATAAACAAGTTAGGTCTGTATTAAACTAATAAATAATTGCCTACCAGTACAAACTATAGAATGGAGAAATAGAAACTATAGAAATAGACAAATCCTTAGCAATAATAGCAGAATACTCCATTACCATATAAACATTACCACTTAAGTTGTTGCTGTTCTGAAAAGCTCTTTAGATGGAAATAATATGATTCTGAATGGATAGTTGGGGTCAGTCATGGACGTCCAAACTGCATGCAGCCCAGGGGAACATACTGGTTTTGGGGGGACTTTTTTTTTTTGCTAATCTGTGGTGTTGGATATCATGAAAAGTGTGCATGGACCTTTATTTATTTATTTATTTATTTTTTGCTAGTCAGTTTTTATTAGTGTTATCATAGGAGATGAAAGCTTTTGCCTGGCCCAAAACAACTCTTATTCCTCCAGTGGATGGCAGGGGGAAGAAAAAGGTTGGACACCCCTAGCCAGGGCGGGGGTGAACACACACAAAGATAAGCAAACACCTTTATATTGAGTTTAAGGCAACATAAAAAAATTGATTTAGAAATAGCACCCTCCCATATAGTTCCATTTGGATCATTTACTCTTTAAGGGCATTCTCAGTGCTAATAACCTTCACTGCTTTTCCCCACAACATTCAATTCTACAGCCAGACTCTGAAATCACTCTAACTCTAAAATGTGGAATTTCAATATACTGCTTTCTGCCATTAAACACCTATGTTCCAGGCCTTATTCCCTTGAAGCCTATTTTTCTGCCTCATTTAAACTTCCAGTGGCTGGACTTCATTTTTTCCTCCCAATTATTTGTTCCTTTCTGATTTCACATCCAATCCATCCCTGGACCCTGTGGTATATATGCTAGAGAGGGTAATGCATGCTAACTACTACATTAGACAATTATAAGACCTTGGTGGCCTGATACACTAAATGGAGTTTTTTTGTTTTTGTTTTTGTTTTGTTTTGTTTTCTCATTCAAAGTCCAACATAGGTTGAGCAGCACTATTCAGAATATATGACCTCTAGTATTTTGCAGAAGAGAAAATGGAAAGCCAAAGGTTTGCTGGAGCTATTTTTAAGAGCCAGGGAATAAGTGGATTACATCACTTGCACCTATGTTTCATTGGCTAGAATTGAATTATAGGGCCATTTACCTAATTCCAAGAAAAGGATAGGAAACACAGACTTCCTGTGTGTCTGGGAAAAGGAAATATGCGTCTAGCCAAGCCTGACATAGTGTGACTTTAGCTTCCAACACAACTAACTTACCACCTGTCTTTTCCCACAAGTATGCAGAATTTCCCCAGACCCAGAGCAACTCAGTCATTAGTATTTGCTTCTTCTGTTGGTATGGAGTATTCCTGAGATTAGACTCTAATGAAATTCTGTGTTACTGTGATTTAAGACCTTCAGCCTCAGCTAGAAGCTGATCATGGATCAGCAATATTTTTCTCTGCCTCTGTTAAACATATCTTCCCATTTTTTGTGTGTGTCCATTTAGCTGGATCATGGAACTCAGATACTGAATCAAACAGATCCAAATGTTGCTGCAAAGATATATTTAGATGAGATGAACATTTTTAAAGTAATAGTCTTTCATAGCAACACCCAAATGTGTGTGCCCAAATCAGGAGACTTTGAATAAAGCAGATTAACCTCCACAGTGCAGTGGGCTTCTTCTAATCAAGTGAAAGTCTTAAGAGAAAGAATGACCCTCCCTAAAGAAGAGGGACTTCTGCCAGCAGACTGTGTCCACATTCCAATCATAGAGTCAGCTTTTCCCTGGGCCTCCATCCTTCCAGCCCACCCTGCAGATTTTCAACTTTTCAACTTCCATAGTCATGTGGGCCAATTCCTTAAAATAAATCTCCCTCCCTCGCTCTTTCTAGAGGGAAAGAAACAAGGGAACTATGCTTCCTCTTGTACACTAGAAGGATTCCATTCAAATTTCTCACAGGCTTTGAACCATCAATTATCCCGTCTGAATTTCTGAGTTTACTTCTCAACTGACATCTTTCTTTAGGCATAAAGGTAGAGTCAAGTCTTTATATCTCCTTATGTGTGTATAAGCATATCTACATATATGTGCATGTATAACATATATATTAACCAAATAACATGTATATCTGGATTAAAGTGTCAATCGGATAGTAGTATACCCTATAACATCACCTTCCCATTTGCCACTAAGAAGAAAAACTAAAAAAAAAAAAAAAAAAAAAAAAGACGAAGAAGAAAACTCATAACTCATCAAATCAGAATACACAAAACAAAAGAAATAATCAACTGTAAGTGAAACCTCTGGATCTGAGAGCAAATAAAGAATAACAGCACTGAAAAAAAAAAGTCAAAGAGGCCACAAATATCCAACTTATTACAAGTGAAGTTTAAAAAGTCTTAGCACTGAGGGATAAGGGATGAAAGATTTTATGGTGATAGCAATTTATAAGAGTTTTCAGTCAACCAAAAGTAAGTATCAAAATCTTACTCTGGACTATTGTACAAACTTTTTATGGTACATTAATGATTATTTATATCTGTTTTAAACATTTTTCAAGGACTGTGCTCAGGCCAAATTCTGGAGTACAATTCTGCTGTATAGTAACAATTACAACAGGTGAACTTATATTTTGAAAGAATGTAAAAATAATGTTGTAATTAAAATCTGGATTTATTAAAATGGCAATTAATAAAATCAAAGATTAAAAACAAATTCCAATAAATATACAAGACTACTTAGATTTCTTGTTAATAAAATGATAAATGCCATTGTAATATCAGGTTTATCCAGATTAAGTAGAATGGTTTTGAAGTATTTCTTCTTTTTCTATTGTCTGTAAGATTTTGAATAATCCATTTTTTAATTAAATTTTATTTTTATTTATAAATATTAGTTGTCTATTTTTTGAGACTTTGGGAAAAAAATAAGAAGAAATTAACTGATGACTCCATACTGACCCTCAGAGTCAAAGCATTCTATAATAGACATACTCTTATTTGACAATGTGAATGTTACTTTCTTTGCATTATTATTATTATTGCTCAACAAAAAAATAAAATAAAATAGCAGAGTACTGACATAAAAGTAAACTCATTGACCTATGGAATAGGGCTGTTATATTCTATGGAATAGAACAACGAGCCCAGAAATGAGCCCACACATTTACAGTCAATTAATTTTTGACAAATACACACTGGAAAAGGACACTTTGATCAATAAATGGTGTTATAAAAAGCAGATACCCATATAGTGAAATTGGACCCTTATCTTATTCCATATACAAAAATCAACTCAAAATGGATTAAAGACTTAAACACAAGACCTGAAACTGTAAAATTTCTAGAAGAAAAACTACATGACATTGGTTTGTGAAATTACTTCTTAGATTTGACCCCCATAGTGCAAACAACAAAAGCAAAAATAGACAAATGGGATGACATCAAAATAAAAGCTTAAAAAAAAAAAAAAATCCACATTTCCGTAAGAAATAGAGAAGTTTGTTTTTTAAGTGATAATACCCAGAATGAAAATTATTCAGGACCTGGGTCTTTCACATATTGTTACTGAAGGTATTAATTGCTGAAAACCTTATGGAGAACAATTTGAAGAAAAAATTATATATTCAGGGTGGCCATAAAGTTACTTGCACATAAACTTTATGGCCACCCTGTATATTTGTCTACATATACAAATTTGCATGCACATATATACACAATGTATTTATGTCTCTGTGTGAGTATATGCACTATATAATGATATTTCAGTCAACAAGGAACTGCATATACAACAATGGTTTCATGAAATTATAATGGAGCTGAAAAAAACTCTATCATCTACTGACATCATAGCCCAGTACATTATTCACATGTTTGTGATGACACTAGTATAACAAACCTACTACATTACTAGCTATATAAAAATGTAGACAATATAAGAATAGCACTCCTTTTACTTCTATAACTGTAAAACAGCCTTAGGCAGGTCCCTCAGGAGGTGTTCCAGAAGAAGGCACTGTTATCAGAGGAAATGACAGGTCCATGGGTATTGTGTGTCCCTGAAGACCTCCAGAAGGGCAAGCTGTGGACGTGGAAGACAGTGATACTGATGGTCCTGACCATCTGTGGGACTACGCTAACGTGTGTGTTGTGTCTCAGTTTATAACAAAATAGTTTATAAAGTCAAAAAAATGAAAAATTTAAAATAATAAACAAGCTGATAGAATAAGGATTTAAAGAAATAAAATACTTTGTTCAGCTGTACAATGTATTTGTGTTTTAAGTTAATTGTTATCACCAAAGAGTCAAAACATTTAAAAGATGAAAAGTTTATAAGGTAAAAATGTTGTAAGTAAGCAAAGGTTAATTTGTTATTGAAGAAAGAAAAATGTTTTAATATATTTAATGTAGTCTAAGTGTGTGGTGTTCATAAGATCTATATATAGTAATACTACACAGTAATAGCCTAGGCCCTCATGTTCACTCACCACTCACCACTCACACACTCACTACTGGACTCACCCAGGGCAACTTTCAGTTCTGCAAGCTCCATTCATGGTAAGCGCCCTATATAGTTATATCACTTTTTAATTTTTATACCATTTTCTGCTGTACCTTTTCTATGTTTAGATGTGTTTAGATACACAAATACTTTATTGTGGTACAATTGCCTACTGTTCAGTAATGTGCTATACAGGTTTATAGCCTAGAAGCAATAGGTTATACCATATATCCTAGATCGGTAGTAGGCTATCCCATCGAGCTTTGTGTAAGTACACTGATATTTACACAACGATGAAATTGCCCAATGACATATTTCACAGAAAATATTCCTTTTGTTAAGTAACATATTACTGTATCGAATATATATGTATTTATATTTATATGTACATATAGACTTACAGCTTCATACCATTTGACTCAGCAACTCCACTAATAGAAATTTTTCCCAAGAAAATGGTTAAGTATTTAGTTCTAAGTGTGTTTATTATAGCATTTTTGTGACATTAGAAATTTGAAAATAAGATAAATATTAAACAGTAAGAAATTTTTCAAGCAAAGTATTTTTTCTCTTCCAAAGTATAAAAATTACTAATCTAAAAGATATCTAAATTTGAAATATTTTATATACAAAAGGCAGATTATAGAAATTATAATCATATTTGTCCCTTTGCCAATTATATATTTCATATGGACAGCTAAATGTGTGTATGTATATAAATTATAAAAATTACTTATAAAAATGTACCTTTTAGAATAATTAATGAAATACATATCTCATTTTTCTACTAAGAATAGGCATTGTTTCAAATAATAGCAAATAGAAAGTATCTATTTAATGAATATTCATCATGGACATTGGAGAAAATAAAATGTAATAAAGAGAAAAATTGATAAAATAACTGAGCAGTGACTACAGCAAAATACCAGAGGAATCTAAAAAATAAAAGGATAATATTCTGAGCAATCATGAGATACTAAATTTGAAAATATTGAACTTGACAAAATGTGCTAAAACACATATCAGAGGAAATCATATCAGAATTCTATAATTCTTCAATAATAACAAAACAAACTGAACCAGGGAAAAATTATCAGAGAACTATCTGCCCCCCAAAGACCAAATTGCTCCATGAAAATAATCTTGAAATTTTTTTAAACATAAATTATCCCCTTACTATGTGGACTGTTCCAGAGTGAAAATAATTTTCACTTATAATTTTGTAATACCTATCAGATCAAAATCTGAATAAGATATATAAAACATATATTGTTGTCACAAAACATGTATCCTAAATCAATATTAATTCATGACATAACTCCTAAATTAACATAAACCAAAAATAATAATTCATCAAAAGAATTATATAATTAAAAACTGTTTCACCCAGATATATGAAGATTATTTAAAATTAAATATTAGAAATCTATATACTGAAATCATGCACTACAAAGTGAAGTTCAACAAGCAATACTATCTGGAAAAATATGATTAAGCACAATACTAATTCCTAACTATAAAAGCTTTTAGAAAATAAAATATTTTAAAGTGGTGAAACATTTTAATAAAAGAAAATTATAAAACTAAACCAGATAGTAAAGATACTGAAACAAAGACATGACATTTTTCTATATTGATAGTACTATAAAGAACTATTTTAATTATCCAAATTATCATTCAAGTTAAAATGCTGGATAACTTCTTGAAACTTGATAAAATGTTTTTAAACTTAGTTTGTTAGAAAGAATGTTTAAATTATTGATGTTTTAATGAATATCATGGCAAGAAATTAAAAAGCAGATGAATGAAACAGAAGAGAATATTCTAAAGCCATGTGGATTTATTATTTAATAAAAGTAATATTATAGCTTAATGGGGAAAGAATTATTCATTAGGATGAACAGGAATTCTAAGGGTTAATAATAATACCTCTTTCATCCACACTGACTACCGAACCAAATGAGAGTACCCAAGGAGCTAAATGATAAAGATCAAAATATTGTTTGAATACTTTTGTTACTGATAAAAGATGAATTAGAGAATGTGGCCTTTGTTATTTATAGTCCAAATAAACAACCCAAAAACTTTACCCAGAATTAGACTTCCTCACTAAGTTACATTTGAACCTGAAAAAAATACAGGGGACCCTTGCAGGGCCATCTTTCTTCTGACAGTGGCACAGAACAGATCAGAATGCAGAACTGCAGTCTGGTAGGTTTGCTAGAGACTACAGGGAAAAGATAAAACCAGCATGTTCAGCTCCACTCCTAACTACCTATTAGAAATATCCATCTTCTTCCCCTGGAGGTGTGGATGTGGAGGCAAAGAAGCAAAGAGCATTTCTCTAATACAAGTCCCTCCACATGGGAATGTGAGGTAGGGAGTAAAGGGAGTAAAGTGAGGTAGTAAAGTAAATGGAACTGTTGAATACTCAAGCAGTGAAAAAAAAAAAAAATGTAATTAATTAGACTACAAATGTGGTTTTCTATATTGAAACAGTATTTTCATGCTCTGCTGTCAAATTCTATCTATTCTCCTGCACTGCCTGTAGCCATTGCAGGAGAAATATGGGGTTCAAGCAATGGGGCCCTAGACTTCTCAGCCCATTTCCTTGTAAGTATCTCTGCTTGTATCTCTTCTACATACTTAGCTTTCCAAGCAAAGTTGTATATGAAGGAATAGCTCAGCTACAAAATGTTTGAAACACCACTAGACTAAATTTTTATAGAAAATAAATTTTTTAAAAATTCTTTAAACTATAAAAGTATACATTGGTGAGGATTCGCTTCAAGATGGCTGACTAGAAGCATCTGGCACTCACCTCCTCCAGAAAGAAGAACAAAAATAGTGAATAGCTAATCACACTTTGAATACAGTATCTAAGAGAGAACACCAGAATTCAGCAAAAAACTAATGGAAAATACTTGAAGCATAAAAGAAGAGGGAAGCAAAGCAATCTGATCATCTGGGATTGTCTGAGAGCCCTGAGAGGCTTCTTAGGGTAGAAAAAGGGTAACCAAGAGATTTCTAGCAATCCATAATCTCACCATAAACTTCTGAAATCCCAGCCATGGAAGAACCTCTCAATGCTTTCAGGTCTGAGATTAGAATGATGAGCTGCCCAGGATCCAAATGATTGCATTGTTGCAGAGAGGGCATTCACACCATGCATGCTGCCAGAGCAGTGCAGACCCACCCACAAAGTCCATTGCTGTCACTGCTGGCATCCAAGAAATCTGCCTTATGGCTTAAGATTCATAGGAAGATTGAAGGAAAAGATAAAATCAGCATATTCAACTCCTCTCCTTACAATCTTTCAGAAATATTTCTCTTCCTCCCTGGAGTAGTATATGTAGAGGCTGAAAGGCAGAGAGCATATGCCATCCAGGGTTCCAAGGACAGGCATATTTGGGCTGCTGCTGCCACCACTGGTATCCAAGAGCTGGGTCACTTGACATTCCCAACTCCACCAAAACCTCAGCATAGCCTCCACTAACACCATAGCATAAGCCACTGAGAAAATTGCAGACAGCATCAATGCTATTTACAGCTGAAGAAATCATATAGAGATTACTACTGAATGCACCAATGACTACAGTTAAAGTGCCTGGCTCAAGAATATCAAAGATACATTTTAAGGAAAAATCCTTCCCCTACAAAAGCCAATTCAAAATGTTAAAAGATGCACAGATACCAAAGTAAGGACACAAGAAACATAAAAAACTAAGACATTATACCTCCAGAGGAAAACAAAGATTCCTATGATAAGGAAATTTATGAAATGCTTTAAAAAGAATTCAAAAGAATGATATTAAAGGATCTCAGTGAGATATAAGAGAACACAATGAAAAAGTTTAAAGAAATCAGAAAAATAATTTAGGGAATGAGAAATTCATCAGACAGATACCATAAAAAAGAATCAACCATAAACTTTGGAACTGAACAACTCAATGAATAAAATAAAAAATAGAATTAAAAACTTTAACAACAGACTAGATTAGCCAGAAGAAAAATACTCAGAACTCTTAGATATTTTTTAAATAATCCAGTCAGAGAAGAAGAAGGAGAAGGAGAGAAAGAGGAAGAGGAAGAGGAAGAGGAAGAAGAAGAAGAAGAAGAAGAAGAAGAAGAAGAAGAAGAAGAAATGAAGAAAGCTGTCATCACATATGTGACACTACAAAGTTACCAAATACACAAATTTTGGGTATTCCACAAGGTGAAAAGAAGATCAAAGTCATCTAAAAAACCCTATTTAATGAAATAGTAGATGAATACTTCCCAACTTTAGCAAAAGATTTAAATATCCAAATATAGGCAGCTCAGAAATCTCCAAATAGAAATAACACAAAAAGGTCTTCTTGGAGGTACGTTAGAGTCAAACTGTCAGAAGTCAAAAACAAATAGAGAATTATAAAAACAGCAAAAAGAAAGCATCCAGTCACCTCTAAGTGTGCCCCAATCAGACTAATAATGAATTTTTAAGCAGAAGCCATACAGGCCAAGAAATAACAAAATGATGCAGTCAAAATGCTGAAAAGAAAAAATATTGTCAACCAAGAATACTATGTCTAGCAAAGTTATCCTCCCTAAATGAGGGAGAAAAATGTTTTCCAAAACAAACAAAATATGGGATAATTCCTTATCACTAGATTGACCCTACAAGAAATCCTTAAGGGAGTCCTACCCAGGAAAGTGAGAGGACAATATCAAACATTATGAAAACACATGAAGGTAAAAGCTCACTGATAGAGCAAATACACAAACAAGATAAGAAAGAATTCAACTTTACCACTACAGAAAACCACCAAACCACAATGATAAACATTAATAGAGAAAGAAAAGAATAAAGGACATACAGAACAACCAGAAAACAATTAACAAAATGACAGGAATAAGTCTCATATATCAATAATAACTTGAAATATAAACAGATTAAACTTTTCATGTAAAAGATATAGACTGGCTTAATGGTAAAAAAAAAAAAAAAAAAAAAAAAAAAAACACTAATAATATGCTGCCTAAAAGTAACTTACTGAACTTGTAAAGACACATATAGAATGAAAGTAAAGGAATGAAAAGCAATATAACACAGAAACAGAAACCAAAAGTGAGAAGGGTAGCTCTATTTATAATAGGAAAAAGAGACTTTAAGTCAAAAACAGTAAAAATAGATAAAGAAATACATTATATAATAATAAGGGGATCAATTTAGCAAGAGGATGTAAAAGTTCTAAACATATACGTAGCACCCAACACTGGAGGATACAGATATATAAAGAAAATATTATTAGATCTAAAGGGAGAGATAGACTCCAATGCAACAGTAGTTGTGTACTAAAACTACCCGCTGTTAGCATTAGGCAGATCGTCTAAACAGAAAATTAACAAGGAAACATTGAATTTAAACTGCACTTTGGACCACAGGGACCTAACAGACATGTACAAAGCATTTCATCCAACAGCTACAGAAGACACATTCTTCTCATCAGCACATGGACATCCTCCAGGATAAGACACCTTTTGAGACACAAAAAAGTTGCAATACATTTTCAAAAACTGAAATCATATTCTTTCAAACCACAATGCAATAAAACTAACAATAACAAGAGGAACTTTGAAACTGTACAAATACTTGTAAATTAAAAAACATGTTCCTGCATGAACATTGGGTAAAGGAATAAATTAAGGAGAAAATTCTAAAAATTTTTTTGAAACAAGTAGAAATGAAAGTGCAACATACAAAACTTATGAGATACAATAAAAGTAGTGCTAAGAGCCACATGCATAGCAATAAACACCTACCTCAATATCAAATTAATAATCTAATGGTACACCTCAAGAAACTTGAAAAGTAAGTACATATCAAACCCAAAGTTAGTAAAAAGAAGGAAATAGTAAGAATCAGGGGAGAACTAAATGAAGACAGGGGAGACACTAAAAAAGAAAAAAATGCAAGGGATCAAAGAATGAAAAGTTGGCTTTTTGAAAAGGTAAGTTAAATCAATAACCTACTAACTAGATTAGCCAAGAAAAAAAGACAAGACCCAAATAAACAAGATCAGAAAGGAAGAAAGGAGACATTGCAACTGATACCACAGAAATACAAAAGATCATCATAGACTGTCATGTACAACAATATGCTAACAAGCTAGAACATCTAGAGGAAATGAATAAATTCCTGGATACTTACAACCAACCAAGATTGAATCAGGGACACCTAGGAAACTTGAACAGTTCAATAATATGTAATCAGATTGAATCAGGTTTTATGTAATAAAACCTCAGCCCCTAAAAAGCTCAGGATCACATGGATTCACTGCAGAATTTTATCAAACTTATAAAGAACTAACACTGATTCTCTTTGATTTATTCCAAAAACTTGAAGAGGAGCGAATTCTCTCTAGATCAGTAGTACTCTGACACCAAAGCCATGCAAGGGCACAAGAACAACAACAAAAAACTATAGGCAAATATTTCTGATGATCACAGACACAAAAATCTCTTAACAAAATACTAGAAAACTTAATCCAACAGCGTATCAGAAAGGTAATACACCTTGATCAAGTGGGGTTTATTCCAGGCATGCAAAGATGCTTCAAAATATGTAAATCAATAAATAAGATACATAACACCAACAGAATGAAGGGAAAAAAAACAAATGATCATCTCAATAAATGTAGAAAAGGCATTTCAAAAAATTCAATATTGCTTCATGATAAAAATGCTCAACTAGCTAGGCATAGAAGGAAATATCTCAACATAATAAATGCTACATATGACAGACCTATAGCTAACATCATACTGAATGGGGAAAAACTGAAAGCTTTCCTTTAAGAACTGAAATAAGACAAAGATGCCTACTCTCACCACCCCTACTCAACATTATGCAGGAAGTCCTAGCCAAAGCAATTAGTCAAGAGAAGGAAGTAAAAGGTGTCAAAATTGGAAAGAAATCAAATTAGCCTTGTTTGTAGATGACATAATCATATTCTTAGAAAAACCTAAAGACTCTACCCCCAAAAAATTAGAACTCATAAACAAATTCAGTAAAGCTGCAAGATGCAAAATCAATAAACAAAATCAATATTTTTATACACCAATAGTGAACAATATGAAAAAGAAATCAAGAAAGCAAACCTATTTACAATTGATACAAAGAATATAAAATACGTAAGAGTCAATTTAACCAAAGGAGTGAATGATTAATACAAGGAAAACTATAAAACACTGATGAAAGAAATTGAAGAGTACACAAAAAAATAAGAAGATATCCCATGCTCATGAATTGGAAGAATTAATATTTTTACAGTGGCAATACTATCCAAAGCAATTTATACATTCAAAATACCAGTGACATTCTTCACAGAAAAAGAAAATATAATTCTAAAATCTGTATGAAGCCAGAAAAGAACTGGAATAGTCCAAACTATCATAAGTAAAAAAAAAAAAAAAAAAAATCAAAGCTTCGGGCACCACAATATCTGACTTCAAAATATGTTACATAGCTGAGGTAACAAATAAACATGGTATCGGTATAAAAACAGACATACAGACCAATGAAACAGAACAGAGAACCCAGAAATAAATATATGTTATAACCTACTGATTTTTGACAAATGTGTCAAGAACATACACTGGAGAAATGATGCCCTTTTCAATAACTAGTGCTAAGAAAACTAGATATCCAAATGCAGAAGAATGGAACTAGACTCCTAACCCTTACTATAAACAAAAATCAACTCAGAAAGAATTAAAGGCTTAAAAGTAGGATCAAAATTATAAAACTACTAGAAGAATCATAGGTGAAACATTCCAGGACACTGGACTAGAAAAGATTTTGTGGCTAGACCACAAAAGCACAAGCAAGAAAAACAAAAATGAACAAATGAGACTACATGAACTAATGTTTACTATACAGCAAAGGAAACAATTGACAGAATGAAATGATGACTTGTTGAATGGGAGAAAATATTTGCAAATGACTCATCCAAGAGGGGACTAACATACAGAATGTACAAGGAATTCAAACAACTCAACAACAACAGAAAATAAATAATCCCATTAAAAAGTTTACAGCATATCTGAAAATACATTTCTCAAAAGAAACCATATAAATAAATGCCCAACAGTTATATGAAAAAAGCATCCTACATCACTAATCATCAAGGAAGTTGCAAACAAAACCACAATGAGTTTAACATCTTACCCCAAGTAGCATGGTTATCATCAAAAAGACAAAAAAAATAACAGATGCTGGTGAGGAAGTGGAGAAAAGGGAACTCCATTGGAAATGCAAATTTGTACAATCATCATGAAAAACAGTATGGAGATTTTTTCGAAAACCTAAAACCACTAAAAATAGAACTATACAATCAAGCAATTCCACTGCTTGGCATTTTTTCTAAGAAAATTATTATTATATCAAAGAGATACCTGCACCCTCATTGTTATTGTAGCACTAGCCACAATAGCAAAGCTATGAAATTGACCTAAGTATCCATCAACAGATAAAGAAAATTCAGTATATATACACAATGGAACACTATTTTCCATATAAAAGAATGAAATCCTCTGATTTGCAGGAACATGAATGGAACTTGAGATCATTATGTTAAGTGAAATAAGCCAGGCACAGAAAGACAAAAATTACATGTACTCATTCATATGTGGGAGCTAAGAAAAGTTAGTATCAAGAAAGTAGAATGAGGGTGGCGCCTGTGGCTCAAAAAGGAATAAGGTGCTGGCCCCATATATTGGAAGTGGCTGGTTCAAACCTGGCCCCAATATACTGACCAAAGGGAAAAAAAAATGCAAAAAAAGAAAGAAAGTAGAATGAATAATAATTATCAGAGGCTGGAAAGGGCATGTGCGAGGATGAGGGATAAAGAGTTTGTTTAATTTTTACACACAGTTAGATCTAGAAAGAATTAGGTTCTGATGTTTGAAAGCGACTATGGTATTCCAAAATAAGCAGAAGAGAGGTATTGAAATGTTCCCAAGACATAAAATGATAAGGGGGTAGATATCCTAAGTATACTGACTTGATCATTACACATCCTATACATGTAACAAAATATCACATGTGCCCTATACATTTGTACAATTATAAGTTAATTTTTAGAAAGAAAATATACATGGACATTTTCACCCCTCTGAACACAGGAAAGAATTTCTTGGCATAAAATAATTAAAATTTGAAGGATGTATTAGTGAGAGAGGTACATAGGTAGGTAGTCAGATATGTAGATAGATATAGATCTGTATAGACAGATATCAAAATCAATGGTACCTCTTGAAACTTCCCAAACAAAAAGAAACGGGAAAAAAACAAAACCATTTGCAACAAAGAATACACATGAAAATTTGATTTCCATAATATATAAAGATTGATTACCAATCAATAAGAAAAAGACAAATGTCTCAGGTGGAATAAATGGGAAAGGGGTATTACAGAGAGACAGGCCTTCCAGAGGACTGGAGAGGTGAAGGAAGAGCTATTGTGCAAGAACACCAGGTCAATGGCTCTGCATTCCTAGCTAACCTCACCCCTAGGTGAGTATTTAGGCTCCAATATGCCCAGAGACTATTATCAATAGTGACAGCCCTCTAGAGAGCAAATGCCAAAGACACAATACAAAGATACCCTGAATGAGCTCTTCTTCCTGCAGCCACCTTGATGTTCTAAATTCTTAGCCAAGTAATTAGCTGCCTAGAGCTACTATAACAAGTGCATTGGTGCCTCATAACAACAGAAATGTGTTCTCTCATAGTTCTGAAGACCAAAAGTCAAAAAAATCAAGGTGTTAGCAGGATTTATTATTTTTGGAGGCTCTGAGTGTGGACCTATTCCATGCCTCTGTCCTAGATTTTGGTAGTTGCTGGCAATGTTTGTTATCCCTAGGCTTGCAGACACATCACTCAAATCCCTACCTCCATCATCACTCGGCATTCCCCTCTGTGGATCTGTGCAACTCTGTCCGAATTTCCCTCTTTTTAAAAAGATGCTGGTCATGTTAGATTAAGGGCCCACTCTAATCCAGTATGATCTCTTCTTAATTGTATTTCATCTGCAAAGACCCCATTTTCAAACAAGTTTATATTTATAGGTACCATGGGCTAGGAATTGAAAATATATGTTTTGCAGGAACACGATATACACCGAAAGACCAAGAGTTTAGGGTAAGAGGGTGTTGTGATCCCTATAACCAGATTTGGCAAATCTCTACATAAAAGTAGACAATTCACTAAAGGACTAGGTCAGCTATCAAGATTACAACATAGGTACCCTCACTTGTATTCAAAGATGTATAAACTTTAAAAATAAGACATTGTTTTTACCCATAAAATTAACAAAGACTAAAAGATTGCACAAAAGAAGATGCAGAGAAATTGGGCTCTGAAGGAGGTGATGGCAAGGGTGGGGGTGGGGCATGTTCAGTGTATAACTGTCAAGAAGGAAAGTCCTTCATTCAAATCATTGCAAATTTATTGAGTATTCAAATATTCAAACATATTCAAATGTTGAAATGTTTATTGAATATCTACTATGCACCAAGCACTGTTCTAAGTCTTCTAATCCAGTAATTCTGCTTTTGGAAATGTATCCAAAGATAACTAGAAGAAATGCAGACAAATATTTATATACAGGGAATCCTCTGCAGTATAAAAACAGACTAAATGCCCAGCAGTAGGGAAGTGATTAAATAATTTATGCTACACACACACACACATGCATATATTTATATATATATATATATAGAGAGAGAGAGAGAGAGAGATAATGGAATAAAAAAATTAAAATATAATTAAGGTTTAGAAAAATTCTAATTTTATGGAATAAGAAAATAAAATATGCATTTATTACATAACCCCAAATTCTTCATATACTTGTGTATTCAGTCAATATAACTTATATTTGACATCAAATACATGTATGTGATCAGACTTACAAAGAAAGAATCTATAAGGTCTCTGGGTAAGATTAAGGTCAACTTATATTTTTTTCTTTTTTTTTTTTTTCCTATTATACAGAAATTGCTGCAGAATAGGGCAGCCCATAGTAGAGTACTCTGCACATTAATCATGAATAAAAATGTGTCCTAAGATACAATAGAAGAATAGATGTCAGGGGGAGAAATGCAATTTCAGTTTCAAATGCTTTCTGTTTTACAAGGACTGGAGATTTGAATTTGAATTCACATTTGAATTCGCCTTTAAGGGCAGATACATTCTTTGGAGAAAAAGAAAGCTGTAGAGAGTCTTCTAAATTATGCATAAGCAAAGAGAAGACTGCTCATATGAAGACGTTAAGAAAATCTGAAAAAGGCTAAATGGGAAAGAGAGGAGAAGGCAGCATTTGGGAGAGAAGAGATTGCATTTGAGAGAAAGGGGTTGAAATTCAGGACAGGAGAAGAATGAAAGGATGTTTATTAGCTCCTCCAGTCATGTTGCAACCTCAGATAAGAGAACCGTGGGGAAGAGGGGGTGGCAAAGGGTCACGGGGGTCTTCACCAAGTCCCCAGAGGCCCAGCTGGCCACACTCCGGTAGCTGAGAGTTGGAGCAGAACCTGCCTCTGGGCAGTGTCCTCAGCATAGTTACCTGTGTTCTCATAAGTGGGCACAGTGAGCACCTTCCAGGGACCTGTGGCCAATTTTGATATGAGGACAATTAATGACAATTAAAGTCACGGTGGGGGTGGGGAAAGGGGAGAGCAGAGACAGAAAGAAGGGAGGGGTGGGGAAAGGAAGAGCAGAGAGAGGGAAGGAGGGAGGGGGTGAGGCCTTGGTGTATGCCACACATTTTGGGGGCAAGACAGGATTGTAAGAGGGACTTTACCTAACAAACGCAATCAGTGTAACCTGGTTTCTTGTACCCTCAATGAATCCCCAACAATAAAAAAAAAGGAAAAAAAAATACTAATCTGAATCTTATAAGTGTATTATTAAAACTTAGTAGCAACAACAGCAATTGTTGAGAATTTATACTAACAAAGGTGTTTTTTTCAGGGAGGAATATTTTATCACCAGCACTGTGACATGATAATAAACGCACCAACCCCTACACAGTTTTAGTCAGTGCAGACAACACACTACCCTACTGCTGTCTGCTCCCCCACCCATTGTTAGCATGATGTTGACAAGAAATATTTGTCAAATGAACAAATACATTTGATGAATGGCTCTAAGACTAACTGTTCAGTATAACTACTCTCCTAAATTCTAGACTTGTTTTTCTTTGGGCATCTTCACTCTCTGTCCCATAGGAAACTCAACTCTAAGGTTCTGTTTTCTTTCTCTGTCCTATGTTGGTGAACGGCACCTAATTTCACTGATTGCTTCAAGCCAGAAACTTGAGATTCTCACCTTCCAGTTCTTCCCAACAAGACAAAAAATGATTATTCAAAGTCCTGCACATTACTGGACTCTGTTCTCCACTCTCACTCTCACTCTCTACTCTCACTAACCTGGGCTAATTCACCACTTCATCATTCTGTTCAGGAGCAGGAGGACAGCTACCTAGTTAGCCTCTCTGAATTTTGCCTTCCTTGCTCTAATCTCCTAAACCTCCTCATCTAGAAAAATGAAAAATAAATGATACGAATCTCTGCTGCAAAGGATTACTGAAAGAATTACATAGCATGCATGAAGTGCCTAGAACAGTGATTGGTCCCCAGAAGATGTTCAAAAATAATGTCAGTTTTTCTTCCTAAAGTACTGTTTTATATTCTACTGCTTATAAACATTGACTATTTTGAGAAAAGCAATTGTATTTTGAGACTGAATTAATGAACTACAACTTTATGTGCATAAAAATCCAAATTATGCAAGTAATTTCAATTGTATACATGTGACCTAATTCAAAGTTTTCCCAAATTCATTTTTATTATTAGCAACAAACACTTACCAATCATTACTTTGCATACACACAGAATAAGCTGTGGACATACTGGCACAGATATATGGAGACACAAGGAAACATCTATGCTCTCCGGGACTTTGTGTAACTTATAGTGATGCCTAGAATATATCAGTATTACATGAATGCCACCATTATTCACAAAAGGGAGATAAGGAAGAGAGGGAGATAATCCACCAACTAGACACAATTAAAATCATATCTTAGGAGCAGAAAAACAAAGATATGTCTTATAGAAAGGCTATACAACTGTACTCAGGCAAGAAAAAGAGAGAGATGTACATTGTTTGCACCCCTCCAAAAAAGTGTGAAATAGGAATGTTGAGAAGACATTTGACCAACTTGAAAAAGGCATAGAATTCATGAAAAAAAAAAAAAATTTGGAAAGAATAATGAAACCAGTGAGTGGATGGAATTAAATGCCGACATAAGGGTGTTTCTTCGTCAGTGATGAAGCATCAGTACAGAAGCTATGACGGCCTCCTCTCTGGCTGCTCCACATTTGGTCACTCCTCTCTATAATCTACCTTCCACTTGGCTGTCATTGTGTCCTTTCCAAAATCTAAATTTGACTATATCATGTCCTTGGTTTAATTCTTTTTCATAGTTCTTCAAATAAGGTGCACAAATGGACAACAAGCACATGAAAAGATATTTGAAATCATTAATCATTAGGGAAATGCAAATCAAAACCACAATGAGATACCACCTCATAAGCATTAGGCTGGCTAGTATTAAAAAAAAAAAAAAAGGCAACAATTGCTGACAAGGGTTTGGAGAAATGGAAGCATTGTGCACTGTTGGTACAAATATAAAATGTAGCTTCTATGAAAAACAGCAGGGCCAAGGAAGGGGAAGGGAGGGGGGAGGTTTTGGTGGAGGGAGGGTAATGGGTGGGGCCACATCTATGGTGCATCTTAGAATGGGTACAGGTGATTGCACTAATGTACACAGCTATGATTTAACAATAAAAATAAAAAAAGATAAAAAAAGAAAAACAGCATGGTAATTCCTCAAAAAATTTAATTTAATTTAATTTAAAAAGTTTAAATTTTAAAAAATTAAAAATAGAACTGCCGTGCGGACCAGCAATTCCACTTTTGGGAATATAGACTGTCCTCAACTCGTGATGGTTCAACATAAGATTTTTAGATTGTGTAGCGATGGGAAAGCAATGCTCATTCAGACATTCAATATTCTTCTCAACTTACATAGGATTAGTCCAAATAAATGCATCCTAAAATGAAAATCTCAAAACATAGTAAGGACTTAACAATATTTTCAATTTGCATTAGGTTTATCCAGATATAACATCATCATGAGGCAAGGAACATCTGTGTAGATAAAAGAATTGAAATCAGGGTCTCCAAGAACTATTTACAAACACATTTTACAGTAGCACATTCACGATACCCAAAACATCAAAATAACTCAAGTGTCCATCAATAAGTGAATGGATAAGCAAATGTGGCACATTCATATAATGGAGTATTATTCACCCATAAAAAGGAAAGAAATTCTGACATATGCTACAAAGTCAATGAAACTTGACAACATTATGCCAAATGAAAGAAATCAGTCACAAAAACACAAATACTGTATGATTCCACTCATTTGAAGTAGGAGCAGTTGAAATCATAGAGACAGAAAGTAGAATGGTTAGATGCCAGAGGCCAGGGGAAGGAGAGAGTGGGGAGATTTTGAATGGGTAGAGTTTCAGCTTTGCAAGATTAAAAGAGTTTAGGAGATGGGTTACAACAATGTAAATGTAGTTTAAACTACTGAAATATGCACTTTAAAATATTTAAGATGATAATTTTTTATATTATGTCACAATTAAAAATAAAACATAAACTAAGTTATCTTCGGTAGCCATGCACAAACAGGATAAATTTTAAACCCTGGTGTGACATACAAAGCTCTCCATGGTCTGACTCCTTCCCTCTGTGGAAAAACCAGCCACCGTAACCAAAAGCATTAGGTCATGTTCAGGTTCCAGGAAGAAAAAAAAAGTAACGAATTGTTTCATGTTCAAATATTTCCTGCAGTGAGGAAACAAAGAGTAGAATGACTCTTATAACAAGAAAATCACAAACATAGGTTTTGCATAATCTTTGAATGCAATGCTGCTTTAAGAAACACTTGGTAAAATTTCTGTTTGCATCAACTGGTGTAATTTTTAAGCCATCATTAATTTTCACAATAACCATTATGTTATGACTTATGGAATTTATTCAAACAATGTTTCACAAGCATTTTGGACTAGGGAATCTTATAAAGCATCTTAATGTCTGTAACAACAAAGTAAATTAAAAAGTTTATTAGCACCAGGAGGATTCTTATCTTTTCCTTGCATGTCAAAAGCTTGACAGAAGTTCTCAATCCAATTGGCAAGCACTTTACTGATTAAAAGCTAATTTCCATTTTTAAAGGGGAAAGCCATATTTCTGGTACTGTTTTCCTTTCAAGAGGAGCAGGGATGTTTTGCTTCCAGTATCTCCCCAGCAGGATCTCTCCTGATCAGCCACATTGACCAATCCTTGAGCCTTGTACTCAGGAAAACCAGACCGTGTGCTCCCCGGGGACCTGTGAATGTTTGTAAAATATCCCTAATTTATTTTTATTCAAAATTTTCCCCCATTTATGTATCTTCTTCAGAAGAATATGAGGCAGGAACAGACAGAACCTATCTCCTTCATGTCTGTATCTGCAAAATTAACCCAGAACTTGTCACTTAGGAGGCATTCCGTAATGCTAACATGGCATAACTGAACTGAAAAACTTACCAATGAATGTGGTGTTGAGAAAGCTGCGTTTCAGAAACATTAATCTGGCCAAAATATGCAGGGTGAAAAGGAAGTGCTGCATTAGTTTCCTAGGGCTACTCGAACAAACTCTGACAGACTGGGTGGCTTTAAACAATACAGATTTATCCTCTTAGTGTTCTAGAGTTCAGAAATCCAAAATCAATTACACTGGCCTCAGTGCAAGGTGTCAGCAGGCTAGGCTCCCCTCCAGAGGCTCTAGGGAAAAATCGTTCCCTTCCCTTTCCCAGGGCTGCATTCTCAGCGTTCATGTTTATTTATGCCCCTTCCTCCAGTTTCTACTCTCTCTCCCTTTCTCTCCCTCCTCCTCATCCCTCAGTCCATCACATCACCTTCTCTCCTTTCTGTGGGGCTAAATCTCCCCCTGCCTCTCTCTTATAAGGACCCTTGAAATTACATGTAGGGCCTACCAGGATAATCCAGAATAATCTCTGTCTTGCAAGATCTTTAACTCTTCACTTCTCCATAGTCCCTATCACAGCATAAAGTAACCTTCACAGGTTCCAGGGGTTAGGACCTGGCTGTCTTGGGGACCTTTAGTCAGCCCACCACAGATGGGAGGAGCAGGAATAGATCAGTGAGGGAACTACTAAGTAGTGACAATCACAGAACTCAATTTGAACTACTACAGTGGTGACAATCACAGAACTCAATTTCACAGCAGAAGAAAAGGAAAGCAAAGGATATAAGGAAGTATTAGTACTTGGAACAGTACAAACATCAGAAAGGAAAAGGAGTGAAAAGGAGGGAAAGAAGAGAGATTTTGGTTTTAAACACACTATGTTTGAGTACCGGGAAGAACATTTACATAAACATGATTTGTAGGAAACAAGATGTGGGAACTAGAACTGAAAATAAAAATAAGAAATAGAGGCTAAGAAGTGGGAGCCAGGACACAAAAGAAGGAGGGCTCACCAACAGCTGAAGGGGACAGAGTCAAAGATTGTGTCATAGAATAACCCACTGTTAGGGTTGCAAAAGAAGGCAAGCTAGGGGAAAGACACAGCCAGAGAGGAAGAGTTTGAACTAGGACTACATCGCCTATTACATCAGAAGGAAAGCAACAGATAGGATATTGAGAATTGAGGATGAATTTGACAATTATTACCCATTGGTGTCCTCAAGAGATGAGTTCTAGAAGGGGAGAGGGGACAAGATGATGGCCTGCACAGGACTGATTATGTAAGTGCTAATGTAAAAAACAGTGAACATGAGCCAAAGTTTGGTGCTAGATAGCAAAAGCAAGAGAAATACAATATAGCTAAATATGAACCCATAAGCAAGGTGCTATGATCTGAATGTTTGTGCCCCTCCCCCAATTCATATGTTGAAAACTAATCCCTGATTTGATAGTATTAAGAGGTGAGGCCGTGGAGAGAGAATCATGAGGTTAGAGGTCTCATGAATGGTTTCATCCTCCATATAAAGATGCTACAGCAAAAAGGTGTCACCTCTGAGAAACAGGCCCCACCAAATCTTCAGGCACCTTGATCTTGGACTTCCTAGCCTCCATAACCATGAGAAATGAATTTCTAGTATTTACAAGCTCCCTGCGTAAGGTATTTTGCCACAGCATCCAGAACGGACTGAGATACAAGAGGAGGTGTTAGCTGTCAGGGTCAGAAGTTCTGAGGCTGTTCACAGGGAGGTAGCTGTTACAGAAAGAAGAAGGAATGTTGAGATATATATAAAGAAGAAAACCACAGAAGCAAGAGTGAGATTAAAGCACAGGGCAAAGCCCTGAAGAGATCCCTTCTCCTGTAAAAGTATGAGAGTGTCCAGCAGATGGAAGGCACACTTGTCATCCTTCAAGTCCCAATTATGAAGTTGTCTTCATATCCCCACAATATCCCCCTTACTCACTATTAGGGACACAGTCCATACTCAAGCCACTAATCACCTTCTGACTGTGACACCCACGTCCTTCAGACTCAAAAAGAAGGAAGAAGTCCCTGCCTCAGATCCCAGTTCACATGTGGCCACTCCTGCCTCCTCTGCAGATTCCAATGTCCCTGACTATGGGCCCTGCATACCTAGTACAGAGTGGTCCTCCCCAACCGAGCTCCCTTACTCCCACCTGACACACCAGCCAGCTGCCTCCCACTCGGATCTCACGCCCAGGCTCACTAGATGCCTCATGACTTCCGTGTCCCAGCTTCACATTCCAACCTCTTTAAGAGTTCATCATTCTACCCCAATTTTAATTTTGTTTTACCCTAGCACATAACTGGCATATCATGAACCATGAAGTGACAATTAAAGTAAAGCTGGGCATTAACTCTGGCAGAAAACTAATGACAAAGTAACTTTAGACATTAATCTGGATGTTTTGACATATATTTAATTCCTGTGGATGGGACATCACCCCATAGACGCACTCATCTGCAAAATTAACAAACAGATCTCATACGACCCGTATAAAACTACGTTTCTTAATTACAGACTCATAAAACATCTGCTTGCACAGTAGGGCAAGTTCAACTGCTCATGAGAGGATGCCTTTTAGAGGACAAACAGCCTCAAATAGACCGTGATAGAAGAGAGACGAAGGATTTTGAGGGGCCCATACCCCAAAACAGCACTCACTGAAAGGCTCACAAATCTGCCTACAGAGAAAGAACTATTCCCAGTGTGAACAATGATGCTCTCCCTTCATGCCGAAATACACTTACTCTTTCGAGTTCTCTGCCTTTCAAACAAAAGGCAAAATTGAATCTTTTGAGCTTGCCCTATGTTATCTATGATTAGCCTAGCTTGGTGTTGAATAGCTATTTATCTATAGCTTTTAATCAGCTACACAAATGACAAAAAGACACACACACGCTCACTTCTTATCAGAATGGACAGATGCAGAAACAGACATCCCAGAATAAATTAGAACAAAATGAGCTCAAGATGCAACAGCCTCAGGAAAAACTATACCAGACACACTGTGGAATATGTTTGTCATCAAAAATATGAGGACTGTGTCCTGATCCCTTCGTGAGGCAAATATTTCTGCCCCTCCAGCTAGGCAAGGCTTGGGGCAGCAGGTGGATGAGTCTCTGAAGGCACAGAGCAGCCTCCATCCCCTGGAAAGAGGCAGTTCCATGCTCCTCACATTCTCTTTGGTGTTTTACCTTCAAGCTGGAGCCCACTGAAGCTGTGGAAAGATGAAACAGCCTAAAGAAGACAAGCCTTTCAAATAAATTTCGTCTCTAAGTAAACATTGCTTTCATTTCTTGAAAAGAAAACACTAAGGGCAATTGATTGTTTTTCCTTCTTTGCTCTGATTATTTTCACCGGTCGTATTTGCTGTTGAGATACAGTTTCTCAGTAACCGTCTCTGCCTGTTAATATCCATGACAGTATTAAGCAAACACAAACAGGCACAGGAAAGGAGAAACAATAAATTAGGGCAGGGCCTGAGTTTCACAATGTAAGTTTCTCCATGTTCCCCAGCCAGAGTGAAAGAGAGCCGTTTACCAGCCAATGCCTAGGAGTTAAACACCCAGGTCCAGAGAAACTATTGTGTCTTTGATACTATCTCAGAAAGGATGAGTAGTTCTCAGACTCAGATAAATAATCAAAAGCTGGGCGGTAACTGTGCCTCAGTGAGTAGGGCACCAGCCCCATATATGGAGAGTGGTGGGTTCAAACCCGGCCCTGGCTAAACTGCAACAAAAAATAGCCAGGCGTTCCGGCAGGTGCCTGTAATCCCAGCTACTGGGGAGGCTGAAGCAAGAGAATTGCCTAAGCCCAGGAGTTGGAGGTTGCTGTGAGTTGTGTGATGCCACAGCACTCTACCAAGGGCAATAAAGTGTGACTCTTGTCTCTACAAACAATAATAATAATAATAATAATAAAAAGCCTGTACTCTGTGATCCTTAATTCTAATTCGAGCAGCTGATGCTCTGAAGTAACAATGCTAACAAGAATACACTGGCCAGCTTCTTCCATCTTCTCTACAAATAAAAGCCTCAACTATATTTTCATAAGACAGTTCAATTTCCAATGTCAGTTTCATAATTAACAGATAGACTATTGTTTTTGACAATAATTTCAACTTTCATTAAAGATACAAACTATGCATTGCATGGAAGCTAAGTCAAGACACTTCTTTCAAACTCTCTTTTTTCATAATTCTCTGTTTAGTGTGTTATCACTAAGACAGTATAAGCACATTGAGGAGAGATATTTCTGTGCCTTTTTTAATAGCTCACTGGACTTAGCACAAAGCAGATGCTCAATTAAAATTAAAGCAATATAATTAAACATGAGCTCTAATAACTAAAAAATATGATTTCAATGCATATGGATAACACTTAATTATATATTTCAGGATACAATTGCTGTTGTTTAGTTCTAATAACTCTTTTTATAAGTGAGAAAACTGAGACCTACAATTTGAAGTGCAACATTTTCTATCTAATGTTGGAAATGGCCAGTTTGGCAATAACAATATTCACTCTGGCCTGATGTTGCTTATAGCACCTTCGGAATGTTGTGTCCTGTTTTAGATATCACTCTGAAAAGAGAAATTGATATTCTAAATTGTGTCCAGAAGAGTGAAGGGTCTGGAGATAATCTTTTGCAATAAATATTTCAGTGGAGTGGGACTATAAAATGTCAAGAGGAGACATGATGTCTGTCTTCAAATATTTGAAAGCTCATGGTAACTTAGAGCAGTTAATCTTGTTATTTCTGAGAATGCAAAACCAGGACCAATAATGGATTATCAATGAGAACTGAGCCATGGCAAAGAGGTGTTCTCATGAAGTGATGACCTCCATGCTCCTAAAGATATTCAAATGTCAGAACCAACTAGCTAATAACTTAAGCCAAACAGGGCTAGGGGCTTTAAATATACCATATCTCATTCTTATAACAACTCATAAATGTAGAAATGATTCTTGCTTTACAACTAGAAAACTGAGATTCAGAGGATAAGTAGCTTAACCAAGGTCACACAATTCAAAGAAAATAGCAGAAAAACCATAAGGAAAGTTTGCAAAATTTCAGAGGCATAAGGACCACAACGGCTCCTGGGTGTTCCACCAGTCTCAGGATTGGGTACTTGGGGTTAAAACCAAAGCAGGACATTAATTCCATCTACTGCTAAATACTGACACGAGACCAAAAGTTGATAAATCTACAAAGGAAAGTTGAAAACACAGGTGGTGAGCTCAGCATTCAAACCCAGATCCCTCAGACTCTAAAACTCAAGGTCTTCCTACTAAACTGAGTGGCTGTAAGAACATCTCATCCTTTGATTTCCTGCTGGCTCTAAGATTCTTCAATTTTGAGATTATCTTCCAAGATAAAAAATAATATAACATTTCTCAGAAAAAGTGGAGGAAAGCTGAAAATATATATTAAAAAAGCATAATACTTGAAAAGTCTCTAACTAGAACTGTAAAAGTTACTGAGCTTTCATTATGTCTAGTGACCAGATAGCACTTTCTCTTATAGGAATTTGATGCAGTTCAAATATGATGCAAAAAGAGCTTATTTTATTGTAATCTTATCAGCCCAACATTCTTTTCTATTTACCATCTTTTCAAATTAAATGGGAAAAAAATACCAAGGAAGTACTCTTGGCTATATATGCAAACTCAACCTCAATCTCCCTTTTAATAATAATTTTACTAATAATATTACCAGATTCCCTTTCCGGGACCAGTAGAGTACAGTGAAATCAACCTGGGTTACATCCGGCCTCACTACTCTCTCTTGAGATAACTCAGTGGACAGAAGCCTTCAACAGCAATTATTATTTTTTTTTTTAACCGATTCTGCTATTTCAGGATGAAAGGATTTATTATAGTACTAAAAAGAAGTAATTTACAGATTAACATTTGATTTTATCATAATAACATGAACCACTTAGCTTCTCCTAAGGACTTTCCTAATAAATAGAAAATGCCTTAATCTGTTCTAATTCTACTCAAATCGATCTATAGTCTTCAGGTAATCCCTGTATAGAAAAATAGGATGGCATCATCTTATACCTTCTGCTTCAAAATCAGAGAAAACTGGAAATAAACTTTTTGGAGCCATGGCCCTCTGTGAAAGTCTAATGAAGGTTATGGGTCTTGTCACCACAAAAATGAACACAGCACACATACACAAGTCTGGCAAACATTTCCTTATACTATATACCACATCAGAAACTTTTCTTTACACAGATGAGGAAAAACATCTTGAACAGAATTTCCACCTTATAACAACTCTGGTGTTTCTAGGCTGCTGTCTCCACCTTCTCCCCCAAGATCTAACATGGAGAAATTATATAAACAGAATGCATACATCTGACTTTCTACCCAAGTAAGTCATATAAGTGTGGATTTTTTTTTCTAAGTGCAACAGGCAGCCAATAAAATGTATGAGGAGAGGACCGAGGGCTCTCTGTTGGAAGTCAATATTTGACAAGAACCCTACATCCATTGTCTTTATCTACTTCAAGGCAAAAGAACAAATGTGCCACTTTCAGGGCACACAGTGTCGTGGAGATCTCCAATGTGCATGGATTTTCTTGCTTGGTAATATTAAACTTCCAGATGGGGGCATATCTAACCACTAGTTAAGTTTTATTTTTTACAAATGAAGTCTTATTCCCACAAAATTTAATAAAAATGATTCAAATAATACAGCAATAATTTCAGAATGGACCTGGACAGCCTGCTTCTTCACGTTCATTAGTTCCATATCGCCACTGGAAATACTAAATATATATAAATATACATGTGCATTTCATCATGCTGCACTTTTATAGATTTTGTGTTGTCACAGAAAGGAAATTATTTGTCCTCTATATTTCCAAGAACAATTCTCTGAAAGAGTAGTAACCATTATATCCACATTTAAACCCTAATATGATTTCTGAATGGAGTAATATACCTGTTCATAGGCTCCTGGGTGCTATACCAAAACTACTTTTTATTTTCTTATAGTATATGGTTTTAAAAGAAGGAATTTACTCAATTTGTTTATCCTTGTCCTAGTTAAAAAAAGTGTCATGGGGTTCTCATCCTCTCCAATTCTCTGATTTGCCTCATAAGATCTAAAACTATTTAGTATTGTCAAAGAAATACGGTACTAAAAGAACCTTGCAAAGTCCTGCAGGGTTAGATTCTTGATCATAAGTCATGTGACAAAGCTTTCTGCACCTGAGAAGGGACGGGCTTGACAAACTGTCAGATATCATCAAACTGCACAGAACCACAAGCCCTTGGCCTTTCATTGTAAAATACAATGCATAAAGTTACAATAGGGGGAAAGAATAAAAGCATGAAAGTTCTATAATAGTCTTAAATAATCGCTCTTGTTCTGATCAATTTATTCATGCTACTTTATTGTATTCCTATTAGAAGATAAATTTTGCCTTTCAGTTTACTAAAAGAAAGAAAAATTACAATTACACATTATAAAAGACAATCATCTCTATTTTAAAAAACAGTCAAGTGTGACCCCAGCCATATGAAAAAAGTGGTCAAAACAAAAACAAAGATCTGGGCTAAAAAAAAACTCTTCGACCTAATTAAGATAAGAGTATCTGTCATTGCTTTAAAAGAAAAGGAAGAAGACACACCAGCAGAGGGCTGAGAAACCAGTGGAGGTAGTATCTAATCATTCCTTAATATAATTGTAAGTGCAGAATAAAAGAGACTTTATTGGAAAATGCTTTTGCCTGGAGCTTCATATCTTATAAAGCTCATTGCTTTATTAAAAAAACCAGTAATTAACTGTGCACTGGCAAAGATCACATTGAAGTCTGCCTGATTTCTGGCCTGAATATTTTAATATTTTACCCTAGACAATAGAAATTAAGCCATAAATCAAAATATTTAGTCTTTAACATCAAGTGTGCAAAGAAACAAACAAAGGAGAAGTATATCATTTATAATAACAGCCCTAAAGATTACAACTTAAGCATGAGTTATCCATAAAGAAAAATATTTAAAGCACTTTTAATAGGTAAAAGTGTACTGTACTAGATATAAGTACTGTTCTGTACTAGATATAAAATAGTCAATAAAAGGACATTTCATTCCAAAAGAACTTAATCGCAGTATTTTTCTAATTCAGTATTATGTAAAAAGCATTTAGTGTGTTTTCACATAACTCAATCTAACCATGTGGATATGTTTCCTATGTACATTTTCCCACTTTAGAATAGTTGTTTCATACCCTAAATTTCTAAGGAAAACAAATATCAACAGTTACTATAAAATATGTTGACAGACGCTCTGAATCAATTAAAATATTATTACTACAAATACTTGTAAAGTACTTAACCTGATAAGCAAATAATCAAAATAATAATTAAGAAGCAAAACAACTGAGATGGAAAACCAGAGATGTTGTAAAGAAAAAAATTAAAAGAAAATATTTTAGAAGCTCTGTAAAGAAGGGTTTGTGTTGTGACATTTCCAAGAGCATCATAGGTCTGCATTCTAAGGCCAGTTCTCAAGAAGTTTGTTATATATGTTTAGTAATTTTTATCAAAATTAAAATGAGCTATTCCCAGGAGGATAAAAGTGTCTCAACAAGAATCTCATTGTCCAAATGGCCATACCTCTTCCTGCCTCCTCACTTGGTACTATAGACTGCTCTACTCACTATGCTTTTAGAAAAGGAAGACAACACTATGCTTTAAAATAAGCACACTTTAAAAAATAACAATGAGACATATTATTAATTAACCTTCTATTTATTATTTAAGCAAAGACACACAATTAGGATGATCTTTAAGAAATTTCAAATGCTTAAAGATTATTTGCTTAATTTCTGAAAAGTTGGAAGGTTGGAATTTTGTCTCTCTATATACAAAAAATAAAATAATTTATTTTTAATAAATAACCATATTCCTTATGAAAATTGTTTGCAAACTGTGATTATCAGAGTCTAGGTCTCTGAGAAGATAAAGAAGGTACCATCACAGATGAGAGAAGTAGGGATGCGAGGACACAGGGCTTCCTTCCTCCTGCTTCACTCCATCCTACCTTGGTCTGTTTCCTGCGTTGGGATTCCACACAACATTTTATCTTGAAATGGGGTTCTGCTTTAGGGAAATAAAAGGGTGTAGGATAATATTTAGAAATAAACATATTCTACATCAAACACACAAAGTGAACTCAGTGTGAGTTTAAAACAGCTTGCTATTCTTGCAGAGGCTTAAGGGACCTGGGCCCCCCTGGGACACACACAGAGTTAGCTTGCCTGGAGTTAAAATTCCACAAGCCAATTCTCTGAAATTGTGCACCCCATTAAGCCTGAGGCCAAAGGGCATGCTGCCCCTCCTCAGAGATACGGCCCAGAGGGTTGACGTATGTTAAAAATGTAGGATAATATTTAGAAATAAACATATCCTACATCAAGCACACAAAGTAAATTCAGTGTGAGTTAAAATGACTTGCTTTTCTTCCAGAGGCTTAAGGGACTTGGACCCCCCTGAGTTACATGCAGAGTTGGCTTCCTTGGAGTTGTAAATTCCTTAAGCCATTTCTCTGAAGCTGTACACCCCCTGAAGCCTGAGATGAAAGGGCATGCTGCCCTTCCTCAGAGATACAGGCCAGAGGGTTGACTTATGTTAACAACATAGTATCGGAGATCCATAGGTGCTCTGCCCTGAGGAGAAGACGCAGTCATTACTTCATACTGAGTACACTGAGTGAATGCTTGAAGATATTTTTCCATTAACTCTGTTCCCCTGTGGCTACTTTCTTCTTTATGATTCTTTTTACACACCTGCCCAGAGATTAGTCAGTGTTTAGATGTTTACTGCAAAAGTGATTATGTTGATGTGGTAACAGGATATTTCCTTTTTTAGTTGATTTCAGATAGGTAAATTGAGGGAATAGTAAAACTAATAGATAATAGATTAAGTGTGTACATGACTAGAAAGATATAAATTCAAATCCCTAAATAAAGATCTTTGCCACACTCCATCTCATCGTATGTAGTCTGTTTCTTGATTTAATAATTACAGGAGTGAATTTACACCCATGGCAAAGCTGCTGTTTGTTCATGTCTGCGGTCATGCAACAAAAAACACATTGTCAGAGGTCTTTAGGTGCTCTGCCCTGAGGAGAGACACAGTTGTTACTTCATGCTGAGTAAACTGAGTGAACGCTTGAAGGTACTCTTTCATTAACTCTGTTCCCCTGTGGCTGCTTTCTTCTTTGTGGTCTTTATTTAGATACCTGCCCAAGAGATTAATCAGTGTCTAGAACAGGGGTGGCGAACAAGTTCGACTACGCGCTCGGAGATCGCTCCTCAGAGGTCCCTCCTCAGAAGCAGCATAACAAAATCCAAACTTGGCAAAGAGCCACAGTATACAAAATGATGATAAGAGGCAAAGAGCCGAAATT
>CAUYPK010069980.1:0-20725 GCA_963574355.1 Loris lydekkerianus
AGGGCCAAGGAAGGGGAAGGGAGGGGGGAAAGGAGGGTAGGATGGAGGGAGGGTAATGGGTGGGGCCACATCTATGGTGCATCTTAGAATGGGTACAGGTGGTTGCACTAATGTACACAGCTATGATTTAACAATAAAAAATATAAAAAAAATTAAGAGGTATGTTCAGATGGGAAGTAATCTCAAAGATATTCTTCTAAGGGATAAAAATGCAAACACTGTCTAAGTGTGTTCCCATTTGTAAACAATGGGCATATACTTGTGTGTGTCTGTGTGTTTATTTTCTCTATACAGATTATCTCTGAAAAGTATACAAGAAATTGGTAGTAATGGTTTACCTAATTTTTGTTTACTTTTTTTCTCTTTTTTCTCCACAAAGATGAAGTTTAACAATAACAAGTAGTCAATTTTTAAAAATTAGCATTATTTAAAGTAGTTACATTATTTATGTTATTACAATAAAAAGTAGTTAATTAAAAATATGTCTGCAGGCAGAGAAAATAAGGCACATACTAACAACTGGGAAATTTAGGTAATGGCATAAATTACCTTTGTACACTTCTTGCAAGTTTTTTATTTTTTAATTTGAAATTATGTCAAGATAAAATGATATTTAAAAAGTACTTATTCCATAATTGCTTCTTTTGAACTCTGAACTCAAGGTCTACACATTCCTCACACCCAGCCTAGTACATAGGTCCTACGTGCAAGGGATGTAAACTCTCTGAGCCCTCAGTTTCCTCATCCCAAAATTCATAATGTTGACATGTCAGCTCTGCAGGGTTGTGCACTATACACACTGAGCACTCAATAAATATTTCTCTGTGTTTCTGCAGGCAGAATGGGGACCAAAGACGCCATTCTTGGCAAGAGAAAATACCCCTAGAAAAAGGGAATAACAGAGAAATAAGCTGAGCAAGGTGGAATAAAAACAGTGTAGCTGGTTTTCTTTTAAACCAGCGACTAAATTACATATCTGAGTAGTTCCTGCTTTTCCTAGAAGCCTGGTCTGTAGGGAATACAGCTTGAAAACACCCCTGCTGGGTCTGTAAACACGCTAAAGAAGATAGTGGCCCGTAGAGGAGGCTATGGCACAGCCTGGCACGGCTTAACTAGGCCATCCCCTGCCAAGTCAATGGTCAAAGCAAATACCTATTGTGGGGATTTGTATTACTACCAGGGCAGAGAGAGAAAGGGAAGAGCTCCAGCCCTGAAATATGGGCAGGGGACCTTGTACCCCCTTATTATGGAGGAAGATGCCTCTGGTGGAGATTAGAGGAAAATTCTTCTGTTCCACCGATTCTTCAGAGGAGTCTGATGCCATCAGGGTGTCTGCTCCACAGTGAACTAGTGGGGATTAACTTTCCCCAAGGAATCTGTGTGTGTGTGTGTGACATAGACAGGAGGCTGGCCCCACACAAGGCTCAGTTTTCAAATTTTTCAAGGCTGCTCAGACCCTTAAAGTTAATGATTATAAATAGAATCCAAACTAACATGCTTACTCAGAGAAACTGCTGACGTTTTTGTTCCTTTCCTCAGCTTACCCTCTGGGCTAAATGAGTAAATAGCCTTCAATAAAATCTGAGTAGAACAAGCACTCAGGGCCATTCATTGGAACCCCACAAAATAGCAAGGGCCCCCTTGTCTTTTCACCTTTGAAAACTCTTATTCTGTGTGTCCTGTTTATCTCTTGCCACTTCTAACATTACTTTTCTCCAGTAAGTAGAAGAAAAAGTGCCCTTCCCCCTGGGTTTATCTTATCCAGAGAGAACAGTTGCCAATGCAGCTTACGATCCTGTTGGAGGAAGCGAGAAACACAGATGAGGCCAAGCTCAGTGTCTTCTGTGTGACAACCACGGAGAACATCTCTGGGCTTGGTCACCTCCTCCTCCGTGCTTCGAAATATTAAAAATTTACTTTGTACTGTCATTTCACCATAAGTTCAAATGTTCCTACTTCTGAACATCTAAATCTTGTTCTGGAGTTGAGAAGTACAGCTAACTTGATATCTCTCTCCCATATATGCAGACTCGGTGCCAAGAGTCTTTCACCAACTGTATCCAGCCCCGGTGAGATCTGAACCCGAGGAGATGCATTTGTTCTGCTGCAATTTAGGCCCAATCACGTGTGTCAAATTTAGGAGCTCAGCAGAGATTAAATTTAGACTTAAGAATCAACAATTAGGGGAAACAGGACCATGGGTGAAGATAATGTTATGTGTCCACTTGACTGGACCATCAGGTGCCCAAACTGGATATTTGGTTCAATGTTATTTCTTTTTTATTTTTGGCTCTGATTTTTTTTTTTTTTTTTTTATTATAGATAAAAATAGGGTATCTCTGGGGGTGATTCTGGATGAGACTCATATGTGAATTGGTAGATGAGTGAAATAAGTGGCCTCCACAATGCAAGGGGGAGTCATCCCATCAGCTGGGGGAGGAATGGTGAATTTGCTTTCTCTGAAGGACTGCAGGAGCTGGGACATTGGTCTCCCCCTGGATTCAGGTTTCCTGGTCCTCAGGCCTTTTAACTAAGCCAGGAACTTAGTTGGTTTTTCTGATTCCCAGGGCTTTGAATTATGAGTGGAATTATATCACCGGCTCTCCAGCTCACAGATGAAATATACTAGAACTATTGGTCTCCACAATTGTGTGAGCCAGTTCCTTGTAACGAGCCTCTCTCTCTCTCTCTCTTTCTCTCTCTCCTGCACTGACTTGGCTCCACTACTGTAGAGTTGGGTGGCCCCCCAGATAGGGCACAGCAGTGTGCTGTGTGGGTTGGGGGAGGCTCAAGGCAGGGTACAGAACTCTCTGGTGTTGAAGAGAGAATCAGTGGCTGGAGGTGTGAGGTGTGGTGTGTCTGACCATGTGCACACGGCATCTACAGGCCCATGGGAAGCAGAGTTCCTGATTCTAAACCCCTTCTGCCCCTCTCCTCTCCACATTCCTCTTCTCCCCTCTCCAACTCCTCAGTTTTATTACAGGGACAAAAATCATGATCAAGGAAAACCATGGCATGAAGTAATTTGATAATTAATGCCATTGGGGGACAAGGACATTAATTTAACTCCCAGGCTTCCCCAGCCCACCATCATCCACCTCCCCGGCCCCAGCCCTGTAGGGTTTCTTAAATCATCCAGCATATGTGCTCCTGGGGCTGACCTGACTCACAGGATCCAGGCCATGGTCACAGTCCTCTCTGTTGGCCCAACCTCCTAAGGCCCGGAGCCAGGGAGGGGTAGGAGTGGGGCCTCCTGCCCAAGGTCAGATAGCAACTACAGTCTGTACCAGGGTCCTCTGGTTCTGGTTTTGGCTCAGGGAGCTGGAGGATATTGGATGGCCCTCCCCTGTCTCTATGCTGTAATGAAGTACAGAACCATATAGAGCCTGCTCTGGGACTGTGCTCCTCCTCACGGGGCCCCCCACTTCCTAATACTGGAGACCCTCAGGCTCTCCTCACTTGGAACTGAGAGAAGACCCAGGGGCTGACTGCTCCTGCCCACTTCTCTCTTAACTGCACCACCATTCAAGTTCCTCCCTGGACTGCTCAGAGGACAGATTGCTTCATAAATTCTTAAGAACATATTTGGAACTAACAACTTAATCATTATAATGCATTATTCAATCAACTAGAAGTGTTTTTTTTTTTTTTTTTGCAGAAAAAACACACCATGAAATACATCTTCATTTTAAGTACATCTGTTGTTTCTTGGAAGTGATTAGCTGTCAGTGAATCATCAATTTTGTTTTGTTGTGTGGCCAAGAGTATTTGTTCTAATTAAAGAGCATGCATGAATCTATACAAATTTGCTTTATCTGTAAAAACAGGGCTTTAAGTTCTGCAAAGTGTAACAATATTAAATGTGCTGGACGAGCAGTTTCCTCCTCTGTCACAAGCACAACTTCTGGAAGTAGGGGCATGAGGTGGTGGGGTGAGGTTGGTGAGAACCAATTTTGCAGGCAGGGTCTGGAGTTCAGCCATCCTTCCCCCAGCCTGGTGCTGCCCTGACTCCCCAGGGAGCACTGGCTTCAGAGGGAGGCCTGGGCGGCTCACTGCCCTGCTTCTGCCCAGGCCACCCAGGGGATAACAGGGCCCATGGTGGACTCCTCAGGCTCTGGGCCAGGTGGGAAACAGGGACTGCAGGGAACAAGGGACAGAAAGGAGGCAGCTCTGGAAACTCAGCCTCCCCCTGAGAGATGCACTCTCAGCCTGGGGGCTCTAGGTGCAGTCAGGAGGGAGGGATGATGCTGGGAGATGGTGAGAGGAGGTGGGGGAGGGGAGGGAGAGGGGAAATGAATGAGAGGCCAGCCTCTGTGTGACCCAGAGAATCAGATGACATGGGCTGAGAATTGAGGGTTTTATGACTTTGTGACCCCTTCAAACAAAAGGGGTGGAAGTTAGAACAGAGGTACATTTTCCCTTTATACAGGGTTCCTCCGAAGCCTGACTTTTCATATGAATGAATTGGTCTTGGCCCTGTCATCTCTCACACGCTAAGCTCTTTCCTAAACCTTTGCTCTCAGAGCCTTGGACAACACCCACCATACCCTGCTTCCTGCCTCCCTCCTCCTCTGCAGTGCTCCTCCAGGGGCCATCCTGGGGTCATCCCGGGGTTCTGACTGCAGCCTCCTGGCAATGGCCAGGTGCCTACGACCCTGCAACCAGCAGCTGCTGGTTGCACAGACCCGGACACAGCACACAGCCAGCGGATAGCTGGCAGGTTGGTGGGCTGGCTTCACGGATATTTGTCTCCCCTGATGCTCCAGGTTTAGGCAAAGACTATGAGGTGGGTGCTGCTGCAGGAGGCAGGACCAGGGAGGTGGGTCATTAAATTTTTCTCCTGCCCCCTCACCTGTCCTGACACTAGAATCAAACCCAGGACACCTGCTGCCCAGCAGCGTCACTGCTCCCTGCCTCATGTCACTTTTGTCCCTCATCCCCTTCCCTGAGGTTGTGCTCATCAATGAATTGTTGTCACAGTAAGATTTTGCCTCAGGCTCCGTGTTTCGAAGACTCTGGATGAAGCCTCTAAAGCTGAGAATAGCAGCAGGAGCAGGAGCAGCGTGAGGTGAGGTCTGTGTCGGAGGGTGGCATGATGCTGAAGCCGGAACTTTGGGAAGATTTCAAGAGGGAACGGCGAGCACAGGCCCAGAGCCAGGAGGAGCCAGAGCTGCTGAAGGGAAGGGCCTCGGGGACAGGCGTGGGAGGTAGTGCAGAGCTGGCATGAGGTCTTGGGGTGCCCTGTCTACAGCAGGGCCATATGGGGTCAGGCACAGAGGCACACACCCGGCAGCAGGGTCTGTGCCCCTCGCAGACAGGACTGCCCTTGGAGGGGTCCTGGGCTTGCGCTGACCCTGTCCTCAAAGGAAGCCTTTAGCAGTAACAAATGTAACATTGGTGTGGTCTCCCCACTTTTTACTTCTGAGCAAAACTCAAGATTTACAAAGAAAGCTTCTTCGTCCTCCCTTTGGCAACTCCCTCCATCTTCGCTGTTGTTGTAAGTCCCTGCTCTGCTCCCTGATCCCTGCAGCCCCTCCCCACTGGCTGCCAGGGGTGGAGGTTGGGGGAGGCTAATGGAGACAGGGACCCATCCTGCAGCCAAGGAGGAGAGCCCAGCAGGCCTCCTGCCCTCTGTCAGACTCGTGACTGGACACTGCCTCCCTGCTCACGGCAGGGGGACTCCCCATGTCTTCACCTCCTGTCCAGGTGGGTCCCCACATCTCTGCTGGGGACAGTCTCATGTAGAGCTTTGAGGAATCTAAAAATGCACAGTTTTGTGTAGTCAGAATAACTGCAGGTGGGTCATTCACTCGTCTTTCTCTGATTCTTCAAGGCCCTGGTGTGATAGAGGTTGTGCGTCTGTAGGGGCTTTTGCGCACATGTATGTATATATAAATATTATGCACACATGTGCATGTGATCACATGTATGTTGCATATGTGCTTGCATACGTGTGTGCATCTATGTGTCAATGGGTGTGTCTATGTGCATGTGTGTCTGTGTGTCCGTGTGTGTGTGCATGTGTGTGTGCATGTGTGTGTGTGTGCGTGTGTGCATGTGTGTCTGCGTGTGTGTGCATGTGTGTCTGTGTGTGCATGGATGTGTCTGTGTGCATGTGTGTATGTGTGACTGTGTGTCTTTGTGTTTGTGTGTCTGTGTGTCTGTGTGTGCATGCACTGCTCCTCCTAGCCCACTTTAAGCATTATTGTAATTGAACACGAGCCTGTTCACCCTCATCTGGCCCCATCCCCCAGCCCTGCAGCAGCATCATGGTCCAGCTGTGCCCTCAGTGTGCATTGCCTGGTCTACATTCTCAGGGCAGATGCCCTTGTGTCCTGTCCAATTGTTCCTTTTCAACATGAACCTGCCACATCATCCACACTGCAAGGTCCGAGGGGACACCCCCCACAAGACAGCTCTCCCCTCAGACACCAATTCTAAATTTGGGAGATTCCTAAAACATCCTTGAGTTTGGTACTTTGCTAGGAGGACTCACGGAAGTCAGTGAAAACTGTTAGACTCGTGGCATCCCTTTCCTTCCTTTTTTTCTTAGTCCCTCCCTCCCTCCCTTCCTCCCTTCCTCCCTTCTTTCTTTCCTTGCACAGACACAGGCTGAGCCCCGCATCCACCAGGTTCTGTGTTGGGCTGGGGATCAGGTCAGGAAGAGGCAGAGGCAGCGCCTGCCTGCGGGGAAGCCACACCTCACTGAGGAGAGAAACAGGCATATCTTTGAGAATGCCAGTCCTTGCCTTGAGGAAGAAAGGCAGGGCTGTGCAGGGGAATTACAGGCAATTCTACTTTATGCTGCAGGGGGCAGGAGATTGCCAGGAAACAACCTCCCAGAATGAGAAACATTTCATTCTTTCATTAGCCAACATCCTTCCAACATATACTGAAAACCTGCTACTTTGGAGGCTGGAGAAAGTGCAAGGATCAAAAGACGTGAAGTTCCACATCCTCAAAGGTACTATTTGTTAATGAGAGACAGATAGTGAGCAAAACAAGTCAGTTATTACACAGATGAGCAGGTGGCCACTGCTTGGAAGATAAGTCAGTCACTGGGGGGATGTGGGAGAGCAAGGGTTGCTGCCTTGGACACACTGACCCGGGCCACCATCATTATAGGTACAGCAGATGAGACAAGGCTGGCTTGCTGGGGAGAGACTATTCTGGGCTAAAAAAAAAAAAAAAACGGTGAGTGCAAAGGCCCTGAGGCAGGACTGCTCCTGCAGTGTCCTTAGGACTACAGGAAGAAGGAGGTAGGAGCTGGGCAGCCCGGGGCACCAGGGACACTGGTGGCAGTGGGAGAGGATGGGATGGAGAGGGGTGGCCCAGAGCCCAGGGCCCCGCAATGCCTAAGTGAGAGATGGGCCCTGGGGTGTGGAGTAGGGCAGTGGGATGCTCTGCTGTGTGTCCCGAGGGCCTCTCACTTTGCCTTGGCCACCCACTTTGCCTTGGCCACCCACAGGAGGCCAGCCTGGAATCAGGGAGCCCACTGAGGCTGACATTTGTTGGGGTTGTCCTGGGAATTGACAGAGGAAGTGCTTTCTCTTTCCCACTCTTCCTGCCTCCAGTCCTGGACTCCAGGCTAGGGGAGGGAACTGGGACTTCCCTCTGTGAGTGAGACTGAAGGAGCTAGGAGCCTGAGCTGCACTGATGGTGACAAGTTCAAGGCCTTGAACCCATGGCCTGGGGACAAGTCTAATGTCACCGGCCAAGTGACGTTGTGCAAAGGCTTCCTTACCCCTTAACCTTGGGATGCTCCATGAGACAGGGTGAATATACAGCTGTCTTGCCTCCTCCGATGTTTTTGTGGTGAAGATCAAACAAGAAAATACATGCAAAGGTGTTTTCGAAAATTCAAGTTATAAAAAGGTAACATATTCTCTCCACCCACAGAAAAATATTCCTAACAGAACAGGGAAGAGTGCACCTGATCACACAGACCTCATTTCTCTAGTTGGTCACGTGGGGACGGCTGACCTTCACAGCCACCTTCCGCTCCCCCTTCTGTATGCTCTGTCTCCTCCATGCCCCTGAGCTGACCACTGCCCTCTACCTGCTGGGGGACACAAACCCCCACCCCCGTTCCAGAAGAGTCTGGGCCATTTGTAATTCGATCAGCACTAGCTGCTTACAGTTTGCCATTGGCCTTACTCACAGGACATGGCTGATGGTGGACAGGGCTTGGAAAGTTTCTCCTTGAACCTTCCTAACCGAATTTAAAAAATATTTAAGGTGTGCTGTTGAACATGGGGAGTCAGGCTGCAGGATGTGAGTGAAGTGTGAGCATATGGGAGATGATTGTGGCGGGCCCAGAAAGAAGAAGTTCCCCTCTTGTGACTGATCTTCATGCGTGAGTGACTGGATAAAGCAGTTTTATTTTATTTTATTTTATTTCATTTCATTTCATTTTATTTTATTTATTTTGGAGACAAAGTCTCACTGTGTCACCCTCCATAGGGTGCCGGGAGTCACAACAACCTCAAACTCTTGGGCTTAAGTGATTCTCTTGCCTCCGCCTCCAGAGTAGCTGGGACTACAGGTGGCTACACCACACCTGGCTACTTTTAGAGATCTTGCTATAGCTCAGGCTGGTCTGGAACTCCTGAGCTCAAACAATCCACCACCGTGGTCTCCCAGAATGGTAGGATTACAAGTATGAGCCACTGCACTTGGCTGACAAAACAATTTAAATTGAAGCAAGATAAATTTAGGCTGGACAATAAAGAAAAACATCTCAAGGGAGGGCAGACCCATGTCCTGCGGGAGATTGTCAGGGCAGTTTGCAGTTTCTGGAGAGGAGTGGGGGGTAAAGACGAAGGACCCTGGGCTGCCAACAGCAGAGAGAGAAGTTTGTCTGAGTTCAGCCAGTCTGTGTGCTGTGCTGCTATTCGGATTAAATTGAATCGGACTGAAATTGAAAGGAAAGATGCAGGTTGAATCATGTTTTGCCCAAATAGATCCGAGCTCAGTTTGGGGGGGATGCGGCAGGATGAGGGGCTCGCTTGGGGTCCTGACAAGCTTGATCTCAGCATGCAAGGGAGAGTGAGATTCACCATGGCAACCATGGCAAATGACTTTGTGCCTTTCTCTCTTAACCGCCACCTTGTAGATGTAACCAGTCCTCAGCACAAGAGCAAAGGAGCCAGCAGAACATGCAAATGAGGCAGAGACACCACTGGCATGGAAAGAATAGTGATATTATCCTAATGGCTCTGTAATAAAATACAATCATAGGAGGAAATTTACCCTGAAATCATGTTCCTAAGCTTTGCAGAGAAACCTCTCTGTTTCTGGCCTTCCCCATATTGTCATCCTGGAACGCTTCTCCCCGAGGGAGGGGTGCGTGTGCAAGGTCCTTCCTTATTACCTCCTCTCTAGACTGCCCAGAGCAGAGGTCCAGCTGCCCCCGTGGTCCATCCCTTTCAAGAAAGCTGCCGTTTTAGCCACAGACTTGCTAAACAGATGAGGGACTGTGAGGTACCTGGAGCCACTCTGGCCCTCCTGGCTTCAGTTATAATCATTTCCATTTGGGGTTGAGACACTAACTTGAAAGATGCAAAGTGCTTCTTGCTTGCTTTTCACACCATAAACCACTTCTGGTATATAATACATGCACTAAAATTGGAAACCCTAAACTGTGCCTTTCACCTGCTCACATTTGAGCCCAGGAAAGTATTTTTATCTCATGCTATGTGAGTCCCCACTATGCTCACAGCATACAGATTTCTCCTTGCAACACCAGCATGGCATATGTATGTCTGCTGAGCGCTCACGCAGCAGTATTTTGGGAAGGCCAAAGATGTATGACTCTGCGTCAGGCAGAATGGTTCAAGTCCTGACCCCATCACTCAGGAGTGACAGGTGGGGAGAGAACTTCATTGACTCCCATTCATTGACTCCCATTTATGTTTCAGGCACCAGAATAACCTTGATATGTTCATGAAACATCGTACTTATAGTAACTCTCTGAATTATGTTCATCCTCATTTCCTGCACGGGGAAGGTGAGACTCCCACAGGTTAATCCTCGCGTACAGGACCAAAACTTACAAGGGGCAACACCGGATTTTGATTCTTCATCTGCTTTGTATCAGCTTCTCAACCATATCACACTGCCTCAACTTACCTTCTCTTAGCCCCAATTGTAAAGGAAATAGCTCCGTGGAGGTGCTGGGAGGCGCACAGAGGTGGCAGAAGACAAGCCCCCAGCAAAGTGTCTGAGCATAGATGTCATTTTCCTTTTTCCTCCGCTGCAGAGATTAGACTCAGGAATGAGGCAGTGTCAGTGTGACATCCCTGCCAGAGGACATGATAATCTATTATTTAAGCATTTATGTATTTATGCTTAGACCAGTTGTAGAAAGAATTTAATGCAATGCATAAAAACCTATAAAACCAAGAAAAACAAAGTAAAATACAAATACACACAAACGAGTAAAGAAACAAAAGAGAAAAACGAAGGGAGACAGAGGTCAGGAGTGCAGTGAGTGTGCAGAGATGCGTAGTGCAAGGCTCTGTGGAGTCACTGTTGGGGATCCTGCAGAGCTGTTATTAATGGGCCCCAAATTGCCTGTGAGATCGTTTGTTTTTCTGCGGAGACTCACAGCCGCTCTTGGGATGCCAATCAGCCATCTCTCCATGAACCAGCTTTACGGAAGACATTCTGTGTTCTCAGCTACAGTGTCTGAGGAAATAGACCCGTAAATGGTCTCTCTTTGGACTATTTCTCAGAACAAGCTAAGGTATAACTCTACAGCCAAAATCAGATGGGGCGAGGCAGAGAGACCAGATGGGACAGCCCAGGACAGCTCAGGACAGTCGCAGGGTCTCGTCAAGCTGCCGACTCACATACAGGCTGGGTGATCTGTGCACAGCTCAGCAGCAGTGAGATCGTACTGCTGTCCCAACAAGTGCCTGAACTGCTCCCCAGCTGGTGCTCGGACAGCTGAACAAGAGACTCTTGGGGGACTGCAGGGGAGGAACCCCTGTTAAGAGAGGGGATGATCAGAAAAGAACTTGTGCTGTAACACAGCCTTTTAGCTGCCTGGATATGAGATGAGGGAAGACCCAAGATAGGATCAAAACTGACCACAGGAAGCCCTGGGGCATTTCCCAACAAAAAGGATGTTAAATTTACCAAAAAAAAAAAAAAAAAAAAAAATTATTTAATAATAAATTAACCTTAGGTAAGAGTAACATTTTTACTTAAAGTATTTTATTTTTTAAAGTCTTTTTGACTCTTATATTAACATTTTATTTAAAACACACAATGTAAAGTTGGATGAAATATTGCCTTTTTCGTATCCTTATTCTGTAATATTTTTTCTATTTTTAAATTGGTATATATATTTATTTTTACTTTTTAAGTTTTGTTGTTAAAAACTAAGACCCAGACACACCCATTAGCCTAGGCCTACACAGGTCAGGACCATCTGTCTGTCTTCCACCTCCTCGTCTTGTCCCCCTGGGGCCCATTGGGGCGTCTGCAGGGGCAGTAACACCTGTCATCTTCTGTGATAATAACACCTTCTTCTGAGATGCCTGCTGAAGGACCTGACGTCCTCCCCATCTTGTAAACATCCCTAGGACTGCGAAGCACACATTATCTTTATGTAATGAGATACAGCTAAAACTGTGGGCAGGTGCAGAGTCTCTTGTGGGTATAGGATTCATGTAGAAGACAATCTTGGTCAGTCCCCAAGTTCTATAGAGCCTCACTGCCAAGGAGCTGCATGTTCAGAGAAAGATTTAAGAGAGAAAGAGAGTACAGCTTATTCTATGAGAAAAGCATCGCTCTGGGGTCAGGGGTTAGAATTTGGTTCAGGCCGGGTCCCGTTTCTGCCACTTACCTATGAGGTCATCTTGGAGAAGAGACTTTAAGTTCTCTGATCCTTGGTTCCCTCATCTATAGAGATGATGATTCTCCTCTGTCCTTAGAGCTATTGTAAGGATAAAGTGAGATATTATAGGTGAAAATCCTTCGCAAAATTCAAAGCAAAGTACAGATGTCAATTATAAAGTACAGTGTCCAAGAGAGTAGATTTGGGAATTGATCTTTTTGTTTGTTTGTTTCAGATTAATATTAGGGCACAAATGTTTAGGTTACAATGTTTCGATTTCTAAGGTCAAGTTCAAGTTGCAGTTGAGTCTTTCACCCAGGAGCTGCGCTGTATACCTTTACCTTGTGCATTATAGGTGAGATCCCACCAATCCCCCTTCTCTTTCTCCCCCCCCCCCCCACTTTAGTATATTTGTGCTTTTTTTCTTGTGGCCATGTAGTTGTTTATCTATTATTTTCATTAGTATTGAGTACTTTGGATACCTCCTTTTCCATTCTTATGATACTTTACTAAGAATGTGTTTCAACTTCATCCAGCTTCGTACAAAAGATGTAAAGCCTCCTTTTTCATGGCTGAATAGCATTCCATGGTGTACATACATCAAGTTTGATTTACCCATTTATGAGTTGATGGCACTGGGGGTGCTTCCACACACTGGCGATTGTGAATTGAGCTGCAATAAACATTCTAGTGCAAATGTCCTCATGGCAAAATGATTTTTTTTTTCTTCTGAGTAGATGCCTAGTAATAGGGTTGTGGGATCAAATGGAATGTCGACTTTCAGTTCTTTGAGAATTCTCCCTACTTCTTTCCATAAGATTGTGTTAGTTTGCAATCTCACCAACAGTGCAAAAGTGTTCCCTTCTCTTCACTACACCAGCATCTAGAGTTTTGTGATGTGGGCTATTCTCATAGAGATTAGGTAGTATTTCATAGTGGTTTTGATTTGTATTTCTCTGATAAAAGCATTTTTTTCATGTATTTGATGGCCATTCATCTGTATTCTTCAGAGAAGTTTCGGTTCGAGTCTCTTGTCCACATATAGATGAGTTTGTTTGCTCTTTTCTTATTGATTAACTTGAGTTCTCTGTAGATTTTAGTTACCACCCCTTTGTCAGAGTCACACCATGCAAATATCTGCTTCCATTCTATAGGCTGTTTGCTTTAGTTGTGGTACCCTTAGCTGTGCAGAAGCTTTTTAGCTTGATCATGTCCTGTTAGTTTATTTATTTATTTAGGTATTGGTGCAATTGGCAAGGGGGTCTGCTACATAAAATATTTTCCCAGGCTGGTTTTGTCAAGAGTTTTCTCCATACTTTCTTCTAGGATTTTCATTGTTTCGTGTCTTACATTTCAATCTTTTATCCAGTGAGAGCTGATTTTTGTCAATGATGAGAGGTGTGGGTCCAATTTCAGTCTTCTACTGTGGCTGATCTGTTCTTATTTGAGCTCCTAAGATGTGTAAATTAATGTTTTTCATCAAATTTAGATTTGGGGGCTATAACTTCAAATATTCTTTGTTCTCTTTAATTCCCTCTTCCTGGTCTAGGGTTCTCACCTCATGCGTATTGGCAGACTTGATAGTCCTCATCAGGTCTCCGAGGCTCTGTTCATTTTCCTTAATTCTTTCATTATGTTCTGCAGACCGAATAATCTCTATTGATGTATTTTCACATTCATCAGTTTTTTTTCTTCTGCTTGCTCCAATATACTGTTAGCAACTCTAGTAAAGTTTTCAAATTAGTTCTTTCACTTTTTAATTCTAGACATTCCATTCCATTTGGTTCTTTATATATATTATATATAATAATATCTGCTTATTTATTTATGTTTTCTTTGGTAGGATATAATCCTCATTCATTTTAATTCTTAAGAAATGGTTTCCATTAGCTCTTTGAATATATTTAAAATTTCTGATTTAAACATTTAGTCTAGTAAGTCCAGTATCTGGTGTTGTATCAGTTATCTCCCCCAGTGATTCCTCATTTGTTCTTTTTCTTTCCCTGTGCATTGGCCATTTGTTTTTGCTTCTTGATATGTCTCATTTTTGCTGTTGAAAACTAGATTTTTTAAAATTTCAGATTAGTATGAGGGTACACACAATTAAGTTACAATGTTTGCATCTGTCAGGTAAAGTCCCTGTTACTGTTGGGTCCCACACCCAGGAGGTGTGCCACACACCCTCACACTGTGCCCATTAGGTCGGGGCACACTGGTCCCCTTCCTCTTCTGCTCCACTCCCTCCCCCCTCATCTTGAATTGACTTGACTTTTTCTCTCGTGTGGGCATGTATCAGTTCATCTACCAGCTTTATGTTAGCATTGAGTACATTGGATATTTGCTGTTCCATTCTTGTGTTACTTTACTAAAAAGAATGTTCTCTAACTCTATCCAAGTTAACACAAAAGATGTAAATCCTCCATCTTTTTGTGGTTGAATAGTATTCCATGGTGTACATCTCCCACAGGTTGTTAATGCATTCCTGGATTGACAGGCATTTAGGTTATTTCTACATTTTGGTGACTGTAAATTGAGCTGCGATAAACAGTTTAGTGCAGTCTAGTCTGTTATGATAAAATAAGGACATTTTCTTCCGGGTAGATGCCTAGTAATGAGATTGTGGGATCAAATGAAAGGTCTGTTTTCAGCTCTTTGAGGATTCTCCATACTTCTTCCTGAAGAGGCTGAATTGGTTTGCAGTCCTCCCACCAGCGTGAAAGTGTTCCCTTCTCTCCACATTTCCAGCATCTGCAGCTTTGGGACACTGTGATTGGGGCTATTCTTACTGGGATAAGGTGACATCTCAGGGAGGTTTTTATTTGCACTTCTCTGATGATTAGGGATGATGAGCAAAAATTAGATTTTTTTAATTACATAATGTGGCAACTCTATAAATCAGAATCTTTTCTTTCCTACAGATTTGCAGTTGTTACTGCTTGTTGTAATTCTTGTTTGTTCAGTGACTTTTCTGAGCTAATTCTGTACAGTCTGTGTTTTTATTGTGCTCACTTTATTGGGCCACTGAAGTCTCTTTTTCTATTTTCACTGTTAGCTAATGATTATACAGATATGCCTTTAAAAACCTGGAGCCAATCGATTTTCCAGTCCTTGCTGAGAAATTCTGCATGTTAGGGATGACTTCAACACTCCACCAAGCAGTTAAAAGTTTACCTTAGCCTTCACTTGCTGCTTGAATAGAGCCTCAACTCAGCCAGAGTGAGAACTTAAGGCCTTCTCAAGCTACTGCCCTGAACATGTCCATATCCCTGCACATATGTATGAATGTCTATCCTCTCAATAATATATCTGAGAGTTTAAACGTCCCTGGGAGGTTCAGTGCCCGTAGCTCATGGAGTAGGGCGCAGGCCATATACACCAAAGCTGGCAGGTTCGAGCCCAGCCCGGGCCTGCTAAAAACAGCAATGACAACTGCAACAATAAATAGCGGCCACCTATAGTCCCAACTACTTGGGAGACTGAGGCAAGAGAATGGCTTAAGCCCAAGAGTCTGAAGTTGCTGTGAGCTGTGACACCACAGCACTGTACCGAGGGTGACATAATAAGACTCTGTCTCAAAAAAAAAAAAAAAAAGAAGTCCCTGGGAACATCTCATTCTTCAGCATTTTCTTTTAATCTTTCTGGTTAACATGCTGTTTTGTCCAACTGCACTTTAGGAACACAACATTTTAGACACTTACCTGTGAATGTTTCTGGCAAACCTCCTCCACTCCCCCTCCTAGAGAGGCTTTCCTGCTGGACAAACTCCAGGTGAGGTTAATAAAGAACAGCCTTCCCAGTCCAGTCCTGAACTTCCAGACAGGTCAGATAAAGGCAATTCTTAGGCTTCAAAATAACTCACTATCTAACTCTATTCCACTTCTTTTAGTAACAGGAATGCAGGTTGTAATTTTTCCAGGTGACTATTGAGCTGGGGCTGGGGGAGGATACATTCATGCAAGTTAAAACACAATAATGTGGCTATTTTTATGAAGATCTAGCTGTTTTTCTCGAATCCACATGCCCAACTTGCTGTAAACCTTTGATTAACTTCCAGAGTTCTGAAAAACTGGGTTCTGATAAATTATTTTTCATATTTTTATTGGTTTTATGAAAGATTGAATTTTTAGAGGTTCTTGCTTCACTATTTTCACTAAAGCCACTTCATTCTGGTTAATTTTAATGAAAATAATAATTTACTTCAGTAACTAAATATGCCATATTTAATGGGTCTCTAAAAGCAATTCTGTGATGTGTTGAGTTAGTTTACCTGGGGAGATGTTGATACAAGGAAGACATTTTTAAAATAAAAATGTTATGTTAAAATTGTCAAAAGATCATGAAGAGGAAACACGATGTTTATTCTTAAGATTAGTGGGGTCAGACATGTTCAGTGACGTGGAGATGAATTAAATTTCGTATGACGCCTCATTCTCTGCAGGGTCTGACATTGATCTGAACAGAGGTGACCTTGGAGAGGAGATGCTGTGAGGACAAGTCTTACTCTCTCAGGAAGCTGAGGGTCTCTCCTCTGTGGTCTATTCAATGCTTCCGTGGCACCAAAGTACACTTTGCTCAGCTAGCTCCTCCTCATCTTCCCATCCTGGGGACCCAGGCACAAGGTACGTCCTATCCCACTGCCTGCAATGCCATGCAGACTTGGTTTTGCTTTTCAGATCAACCTCAGGGGATGACAAGGGATGAGGGTTATATACCCACACAGACTCCATAGATGAAAAATGGGATCAGTTCCAGAGGCAGAGTGGCTGGTGTGACTGATGAGATGGAATCAGGCCTACATTTAGCACATGGGGTTTGTTAAAATGTGTTAAACAAGTATTGGAGAACTCAGATGGGAGAAAGAGAACACAGAAGTAACAAAATTACTCTCAAGTTTATTTTCTATAGAAGGAATATGACTTCTTAGGATCATCAGGAAGATTCAATGAGACAATATGCAAAACAATGAGAGATCACCTAAAGATTTGCCAATGAAAGATCATTTTCCCTCTTTTTAACCATTCAGAATAAACAGATGGTTATAAATGTATTACTAATCATTTGCAAATACACATTTAAATTTGAAGCTGCTATAATGACTTCTGATCTTTTTATCTCTTCTAATGTCCCATGTATATTTTCTTCAATCGTTGTTAGGGGTTATTATATACTTAATCTTATCTTGCTGTTCATTTCCACAGGGTATATGCTCCAAGACCCCCAGTGGATACCCAAAACCACATATAGTATCAGACTCTATATATGCTTCATTTGTTCCTGTACATACGTATATATGTGATGAATTTTAATTGATAAATTAGGCATAGTAAGAGATTAACAAACATAACCACTAACAATAATAAAATATTAATAGAATAGTTATAACAATATACTGCAATATAAATATGGTCTCTCTTATTTCTCTGAAAATACTTATTCTTGTGATCTGCTGATATGATAACTGGGAGGCTACTACGTGGATAACAGGTGGGTAGCCGACACGAGTGGACATACCGGACAAAGGGATGATTCATGTCCCAGGTGGGAGGGAGTGAGACGGCATGAGATTTCATTACACTGCTCAGAAAGATGTGAAACTTAAACCTTATGCGTTGTTTATTTTCTTTTCTGAAATTTTCCATTTCATATTTTTTGGACTGCATTTGACCCTGGGTAACTTAAACCACAGAAAGATGAACTGTGAATAAGGGAGGGCTACAGTGTTAAGGTTGGCTGAAACCCAGCTCTCTCCATGTTGTTGATGACGTGGGCAGTGGGGAAGGGAGCAGGCGTCCACGTTGGAATGTCTTCTCTTCTCTGATCAACACATGGCTGGAATGTGGGACACTTGTTTCGTATTAGTGCTGCTTAGAGACCTATTTGAAGCTCAGTCACAGGAATGATGTGTATCCCAACTGTAGCAGTAATTTGGTGGGGACGGTGGAACATAGAGATAAATAAAAAGTTCAGTCTGATATTTAATAATAAGAAACCAACCAGAGTTGTCTCCATTGCAACTCCTCTAAATGACATGGCATCGATATACACGTAGGTGCTCAGAAATGGCATTGAACTAGACAGTGATCAGTCTGGAGCCTGCCAGAGCCTTTGGTAAAATGAAGACAATGCACTTTTTAAAACAGTTACAAAAACATTCATCGCAGACATAAAACCATTTTACAGTAGATTAAACACGCTTAAGAAATACCTGGTAGAAAATCCTCTCAACACTAAACCAGGTCATCCGATAACACAGAACCTTGCAGAAACAGATGCAAGGTGTCAGCCGTTCTTGCCGGGCCTTTGTTTACAGTGAGTGTGAGCTGTTCCCCTCTGCCCCAGTGGGATTCTCTGCCTGGGACGAGTGTGCAGAGGAACACGGGAGACAGTGTTTGTTCTGACTTTATGAAACACAAACTATTAAAAAAGAGGGCATAACATTTCTATAGACCCTGGAAAAGTTAATAAACAGAATAAGAAAAAGTTGAGAACAGCAAGTTCTCAAGGGTTTTAACACATTGTATTTGAAAAGAAACAAACATTCAGTCTATAGTATTCATTCCTTAGCCTCCCAAAACGCCTGTTCCCTGAACATGCAAAGTGCGTTCATTACTTCCCAATGGTCCCCAAAGTCTGAACGTGTTCCAGCACCGACTCTAAACATTAATAGGGAGGTGACAGGGTTGAAAATAATGCATTGATAATAAGACAAGAAAAATCCTGTTGAAGAAGGAAGGGGGGGGGAGATAGAGGGAAAAAACTGAGCTTTGTTACATCCTAGACACAGCCATTCTGGTTTTGATATTGATTCACCTTTTTCCTCCAAATGTTCACTTACTTGCATCATTCTGACCGTGGTGACTTCAGTCCTCCACCTTCCATTGCATCAGTTCTTTGCTACAGGCCCTGGGGTCTTTTTCCTGGGCCACTGCTCAGTGATGGAACGTGTGACGCTCCACTGCCTAGGTAGGCTTGGAAAATCAATTGAACCCAAGCCTTTAGCCGTGTGTGTGTGTGTGTGTGTGTGTGTGTGTGTGTGTGTGTCTTTCTGTTTACCTATTTCATTCCTACAAAGAGTTGGGGAAATTTGAATGCTTAAAAATAACAACTGAGTTTTAGCCAAAGCTTATGGTCAGATCAGGCCCCCAGGCAATGCAGGATAGACACACACACCCCTTATTCTTCTTACCACTCACTATCGCTGCACACTGAATATCTCATACACTAATTGTCTGAGTATGAAATCTATCCTTTAAGCTTATTCCCTGGTTTCTAAAAAAAAAAAAGAGAGGAGCAGATTCTAAGAAGAGTTGAACCATTTTGTCTCAGGGTCTAGAGATTTGTTTTCCTTTCTGTCCTCCATCCAGGCCCAAGTCTATGACTTGAGTAGGTACAGGGTTGGTTCTAAATACAGCATTAGTAGGTCAGAGGCAGTTGGCAGTGTTGGGGTGATGAGGAGAGAGGAAGAGGGGGAGGTAGAATCAGTGTGATGGAAGTGGTGAGGGTTTGGGGAAGGAGGCAGTGTTGGTGTGAGGGAGAAAGCTTAGGTCTTCTGGTGGCAAATTCTATGCTCTGCTCTTTTTTTTTTTTTTTTTGAGACAGAGTCACACTATGTCACCGTTGGTAGAGTGCCATGGCGTCACCTCGAACTCTTGGGCTTAAGGGATTCTCTAGCCTCAGCCTCCAAAGTAGCTGAGACTACAGGCACAAGCCACAATACCTGGCTATTTTTTGGTTGTAGCTGTCATTGTCGTTTAGCAGGCCTGGGCTGGGTTCAAACCCACCTGCTCCAGTGTATGTGGCTGGTGCTCTAGCCGCTGAGCTATAGGTGCCAAGCCCATGCTCTGCTCTTTTTAAAACTTCACTTTGAGTTACTGAATGCCTTAGTGAAGTCAGGCTGTTATAGTAGAATCCTGTTGACTGAGTGGTTTTGCAGTTTTTCGTAGATCTGGATGCTGGTAAGGCTAAGCTCAAGGTGCTGGAAGGTCCAGGGTCTGAGGATGTCTATCTTCCTGGTTCATAGGCAGCCATCTTCTCCCTGTGTCCCCCTATGGTGGAAGCATGAGGAAGCCATATGGGGTCATTTGTATAAGGGCACTGATCGCATTTATGACTTTTGACCTAATCACACCCCCAAAGGTGCCATGTTCTAATACCATCTCTATAGGGGGAAGTGTTTTAACACATTATATTTGGAAAGAATCAAACATTCAGTCTATAGTATTCATTCCTTAGCCTCCCAAAATACCTGTTCCCTGAACATGCAAAGTGTGTTCATTGCTTCCCAATAGCCCCCAAAGTCTGAACTTGTTCTAGCACCAACTCTAAAGTCTAAAATCCAGAGTCTCACATAAATATCATCTCAATCAGGTATGAGTTAAGACTTGAGGTAAAGATTCATCTTGAGAAAAATTATTTTCCAGCTAGGAATCTGTGGAACTAAGTAAGTTATATACTTCCAAAGCACAGTGGTAGGACAGGCATAGACTAGACATTTCTCCCAAAAGAAGAACTAGGAAAGAAGAAAGGGGTAGTAGATGATAATAGACTTCAAATGGTCTAATTACAAAGTCAACTCTGTGAGATCTTAAGGCCAGAGAACGATCTTTTCATGTTTACTGGGACAAACATCCTACTTTCTTGGACCCACTGTTATCTAGCAGAAGTTGTGCACCCCAAGATCTGCTGTATGGCCCTGCTCCCATGGCTCTGGGCAGAGGCCATCGGGCCTACTGACAAAAGAAAAAAAAAAAAAAATGAAGGAATGGTCCCTTTTTTTTTTTTTTTTTTTTTTGATTTTATTTTTTTTGAAAGATAAGGTAAAAAAAAAAATAATTATGGATAATTCAAAATCTTACCATAGGAGACCCTGTTTGCTTTTAT